>JAKSZP010017135.1:0-242863 GCA_022478985.1 Massospora cicadina
CTTGATCGCGGATCTCATTGATTAATTGTCAGTTATTGAGAATAGCTTCACAATTGTCATTCACGAAGGAGGAGGCAGCATTGTAGAAGGTGATAATATAGGAATGTAAATTCTGGGTGAGCCCTAGGTGCCAGGAGACCTCCTGATGGTGTAATCCAACTAACTGGAGGAGGTGATGAATTGTGGGGTGGACAAAGTTATGAAGGTAGCGATCAGGCCCCAAAGTAAGCTCCCCAGAAGGTAATATGGCTAAGGTGTAGAGGTCCCACATTGTGGATGGTACGGCGGAGGTGCAAGAGTGGCTGGAGCAGGCGCCCTCAGTGTAGATGCCTTGGACTAATTGTTGAATGAAATTATTGGTATGTTCAAACTGAAGTTGGTATTGGCTCTTATCTAGGGAGGGCAGCGAGAGTTGGAAGGTGGCACGGAACTCTAGCCTTTCCAGCTGTGAGGGTGGCGTCGCATACCATGAAGTACTAACCCATTGAGTAACGCTCCTCAATTGACCAGTTGTTTGGTCGTCAGGGTTGCTATTGGTTTCCATTTTTGTGATAGATGTTTTCACTTAGGTCAGCTTGGAGCCCCCTGTAGTGAGCACCACTTCTGTCGGTGCTACAGTTCTTTAGACTGGCGCCAGGGTTTGTGGTGGCTCGAAGCTGGAAAAATTGGAAAAGAGCACCAAGGAGGAAATGGAAAAATGAGTTAGAATACCAAATAATTTATTAAACAAAAGGCTTCGATATTTATAGGGCGCGTCGGGACTCAGTGCCTTTAAGATCTTCAGAGCCTCATCCAATTACGATCTTAACTGATCTTCCAGAATGGCCTCCTTAAGGGCGTCCTCAATGGATAGCGTCGCTCACCTGACTGAATGGGTGTAAAGGCCACTCCACGTGACTCAGGAATAAGTGAGGATGATCCTGAAAGAGTTTTAGCTTGGTTAGGTTTGATGACCAATTTGGCACAGCTGGATTCAGAAGATGGGAATTTGATACAAAAATTTTATCTCAAATCCTGACACCACCCAAATCAGGGGAGAGAGGATTTTGCCCACAGGCTGAAAGCTGAAATGATGGAGGAATGGCCGCATGGGTACCATGCAAATTTCATGAAGAGGTGTGGGGTGCTATACCACAATTCTTGCATGCGGGTGCCCACCCCATTGCTACAATGGGAGGTAATTCAGGCTTCGCATGATCATCCATAGGAGGGGCACCTGGGATTGGAGAAGATGGTGGAATTGGTGAAGCAGGAGTATTCGTGGCTGGGCCTGCATAAGATGTTGAGAAGTACATTCAGGAGCGTTTGGTATGTGTGAGGTTGAAGCCCTCAAGAAAACTGCCATCAGGTAAGTTGAATCCACTGCTGATACCACGAGCCCCCTAGAGTTCAATTAGTGTTGATTTCATAATGGGTCTCCCAAGGGTGCAGGAGAAGGATGCGGTTATGGTGGTCATGGATAGACTTGCCAAATACGCTGAGGTCTTCCCATGAAAAGGGGATTTTTTTTGGCAAAGGATGTGGTGAAGGTTTTCATTGATGAGGTATTCTCCCAGCATGGATTACCTGAGGAAATCATTTCAGACTGAGGTCCACAATTTATTTTGAAATTTTGGTTAAGCCTACTGGGGAACTTGGAAATCAGGCCTGGGCGGTCCTTGGCTTATCATCCTCAAACTAATGGACAGACAGAGAGTATGAATCAGATACTTGAGCTGTATCTCTAGTGTTATGTGTCTGATTGACAGGATGACTGGGTTTTGTGGGTGCAGATGGCCCAGTTTGCTTACAACAATCATTCCAAGTTCTCAATGGAAATGTCACTGTTTCAAGAATCATGGACTCAAAACCAGATTGAATGGAGGTTCCATGGGCGGAGTGTGTCAGGGGGCAGATTAGATGTTGCGCACTATGTCAGATATTGGGAAGAAGTTATGGGGAAATTTGGAGCAGGTGGTGACTCGGCAGAAGTGATAGGCAGATCAATAAAGGGCACCAGATCCAAAGTTTGAGCCTGGGGACTGGCAATTGGTGGCGACTAGGAACTATGCTGTCCTGGTCAAGAGTCGCAAGCTAGGTCCAAAGTTCTTGGGCCCATACTGGATTGTCTGAGCCATTAATTGGGTAGCCTTTAAGTTAAGTTTGCCAATAGTTTCCAGAGCCCATCCGGTGATTCATGCTTCCCAGCTACAAGCATTTATGGAGTGGTTCTGGAGTTCCTGGGGCCACTAGACTCTAGGGAAGGGGATTTACCAGAATATGATGTGGAACAGATATTGGATGCAAAATGGGCGAGGGGCTGGCGAAAAATGCTGGTGAAGTGGAAGGGCTATCCAATGGAGGAGGCGATGTGGCAGATGAAGGAGGACTGTGCACAGTGCCCAGGGACGGTCCAGGATTTCTGGTCTTTACAGGAGGGTGATGTAACGGATCAGGAGGCAACTGATATGTACATTGCTTCAGATTGGGTGGCGTTCAATCTGAACGTGGCCCTGATCCAGAAAGCATTGAGCCCAGGAAGGTCAGAATCAGGAAAATTCGCCATCCCAAACCAAAATTGCATATATGGTATGAAATCAGGCTTATGTGTGGCGCGGATGGTGTTCTGGTGGGATGGTGAATCTTTACAAATGATGTGTTAGACGGTGCTCAAAAGAGCTTAACCAAGAAGAAGCTTATTCCATACTGGCAGGGTATTATTTAGGGGAGGATGTCGCAGCCCTAAAGGGCAGTTGTGTCTTCTATGAGAGAAAAGAAAATTGAATAAAGTGAAATTTGCTTGTTAAAAGAAACACTATTTTATTTAAAATATTAAAACTGATTATATTGAAACTATGAACTCAGACAGTGAGCTCAGTGTGGCGCTGGCGTTGTTCTCAGCCCTCTCCTGGTCCCAGACCCTGCTGTTGACATGCAGCGTCATGGGAATAGTTGTACGAGAATATGTGGTAATGATGAGGCATGGCGGTCAGGTTTGGGAATGAGCTTCTGCAGGCCTGTCCCTAGTATGGTCAGTAACGTATCTGACTGCTTAATTTGTTCATTGCATATTGGAATAAACCCGCCCATTACAGGTGGAAGCTCTATCTTAAAATGCTTAATAACATGGGTAAACCCTTTGAAAAGTGGATGGGTGTGGTGGGGACTTGCAATCATGGGGTGAGAGGCTATATAACGCACTTTAGTATTGGGGGCAGCAGGATTTTAAAGACCCAAGACTTGTGCAAAGTTGCCTCTTTATGTAACAATCAGCAAACATATATAGGTTTTCCTAGGGTAATGACTTAATAAATCTTTTACATCAACATTTGGAATTAACTTCTCCAATATGACTTGATTGTCAAGTGATTGCAAATTGGAATAATTTAAAATAAAAAATTTTATATATACTCTATTGTATCTTTCATATATCTTAGATTCCTCATTTCACTGGCAAACAGTTGATGAGACACCAGCATTTGTTAGGTTTTTTAACACCTAATTTATAAATTTTTGTAGCTCTTACTGGGCTACCATTTGTCAGTTGAAGCGTAGTTTCCACTTTCCTCCTATCTTCTTGTAATTTCCTCTGAGATTAAAGCCCATCTCAGATATGTCTGGACCCCCACTAAGAGTTGCATTTTAATATAAATATTTAAGTTTATAAATATAATGTGGTTGGCAGAAGAAGAAAAACCCAATTCTTGGAACGCCACAAGGGTATTTGCACATTGCAATTAAGCTATTGTGACAAGAATAGCTGGAGCAACAAGAACCTTTGGGTGCCTGAAATTCTTATATGGGGTCTTTAATCACCACAAGAGTATTAGCCATTTAGATGGCAGGCACAGATAATATGAGGAAGGTGCAGCATATTTGCCTGCTATATCTAAGCCTGCATTAACGCCAAGGTTGGTATGCACCATTTGAGTGTAGACCTGTGAAGCCCATCAGGACAGAGGTCTTTGCTTATTGACTATCTGCTGCACCTTGGCCTATTGAGGTATGTTCTGGTGATTTATCACACCATATACAAAATTTTTCATAACGCCTAAACTTAATAAAAGTTTAAATTTTATTCAAGGTGGGCCAACCGGGGGATGATACCGCACCAATTAGGGAAGTGAAGAAAATAGGAAAGGAGGATATAACCCAGAAAACCTCCATGCACAGCGTATGATAGGCCAAGAACTCCATGGACCGCCTTTGCTATTTGCTATCTTGGTTCGGGGCATTGGTGCGCAAAACCAACACAGTCAAAATTGTCCCCTACCCAAAGTCCATTACCGGGATTGAACTTAGGAGGCAGTGGTAGAGGGTAACTTAATATAAGTTAAACATACTTTTTTGTATTGTTTGAGCCAAAAATTTTGTAATTTTGACTCACCTATTCTGCCAAATGATTGAGGTAAGTCTCTTTTGGCATAGGTTTAAATTATTGTCAAATGGCAAGTGAGGTCTTAAGAACCTCATCCGTAACACTTGCTGCTGTTGCCCATCAGAGAACATTTAAGGCTAGACATGTTACCTTAACACATTTGCTTAGAATTTGGGTGGTTTGTTGGTGGTAGTTGATGATACCCATGTCACTTTAGGAACATGAGCCAAAGAGCTTGTCAATCCTAATGGGTGCTCTTTTACCATTATAAAACTAGGATTTTAATACAGGCCTTAGTGTTCTAAAAAAGGAAGTAGAAAATGGTATGGCATAAGTGGAGTACCATACTTTTAAAAGAACTAGGATGGTTTCTGATACAACTTCCCCACAACCCTGTTGAACGGCCAAGAAAGCTGACTGTGCAGTTTGAAATACCTGGAAGGAGTTTACTCTCCATAACCATAGATGCATATCCTCCAGAGTCCAGACATACACCTAAGTGGCAAACGGGTTGATTAGAGGGGGTTGCCTGGAATGGGACAATTGACCTTCTGGATGAATATATGCGAGAAGTTCCATTGAGCTACTGAAGATGGTACTTTCCAAGGAGTAAGACCTTGGTTTTGTGGCGATTAATCTTGGCATTGCTTACTTGATAGTATCTTCTGATGATATTCTCAAGGGAGCAAGCGTCTGAAGAGTTGGAAACGCCCATCACACAATCATCTGCAAATGCCAATACATTGATAGGGTTTTGACCTGGAGAGGCGAAGCCTTTCAGGGCTTGATCTATGATGCGCAGAAATGAGTACAGCACCAAGTTGAATTACAAAGGGCTAAGAGGGTCTTTCTGTTTTAGACCACGCTATAGGATAATGGGGTCAATAACAAATCCTGAGACACATATAGTCATGGTAATGACTCAGTTGAAAGCATCACAAGTTGATAAAATGAGGTGGAAGGCAGAGAGTCTCTAGAGTATCCCTAAAATACGTTCAAAGCACAAGACTATATACCTTTTGTTAGCCCAAGAACAGGGCACCATCTGATTTGGACTGGCACATGTTGGCAACAGTATGGAGGTTGCCCATATACTGCGGTTGGGAACAACTTAAGTTGATTGCATGGTAAGGAGGTTTGAGCGAGCTTACCATGCCATTTCAATAGGATCTTGGTCATGATTTTAGAATCCGCGTTGGTAAAGGAGATTGGGAGCCAGTTACCCAGATTAAGATCAGTTTTTAAATAAGGTGAACAAAATTTACTTCTGACCATACAGGAAGCAGGTGAGTTTCTAAAGGAACTTATTGATGAAGGCTTTGAGTAGTGGCGCAATTAAGTTATAAAGTGTGTCTGATAGAACTCATATGGATTGCCATCTGGGACAGGGCTCTTGCAGTGAGGCGCCCTGCATACAGCATCCTAAAGTTCCTTATCAGAGAAAACTAACAAGAATAGATAAGTTAAGAGGAGGCTAGATTTTAAATTTTAATAAAATACATTTTATGCCCTCTAGTCACAGTCATATGCTTAATAAAGGCTGGTGTTGGACAATACAAGTCTGATATTGTAATAAGAGTGATTTGGTTTATAATAATGACGAAATTGGCCAAAATACCCTGTCCAATTTTGGTGGAACCCCTCAAATTGTGGTAACACTTTTACTAATACTTTTCAGGCAATTAGTATGAGTTTGGGTAAGAAAATTGCACCGACTATGTGGCGAAATCTGGGGAGTCCACAGGAGGTTCCTCCCCGGCCCACTTCTAATTCAACTCAAGCACTTACGCTGCAAAGACCCCCTTCTATAGCCTTGGAAGGGGTCTCACAAGGTGCAATTATTTTCCCTCAAGGTGATTGGCTCAAGTATATAAATTCTTTGCCTCATGGACATGTCATAGCTACAGTTGACCCTCCATTGGCTGTTCCAGTAAAGCAAGCTGAGATTCAAGAGATCCAATAGGTCAAAAGCCTGAATTTTCATATAAGGCTTGAAAATATTAATGAAATTAATGCCTATTGCACTTCAACCCTGATTCGATTTAAATACTAAGCAGTGAGGTTGGAAGAGGGTTCACTTTTTAATCCCCTCACCACAAACTAAAAAACCATAAAAACCCAACTTTTAGTATAACTTATAAATGGTATTATTTTATTTAGTGGTATAAAAAGCCCCTTTTTAATTTTTTATTTCAGCAGTTGGGATAAACTTCTCCTGCATTATTGTTGAATTCAGGGGCAAATTAGCACCTGCGAGCATACAACCCGCCCTGAAACCAACAAGTGGTGCTCACTACAGAGTATCCTGTAAACCACAAACCTTTGTTAAAAATGGAGGCGGTTGGGGTAAGCCACTCTTACAACCTCCCCGCAGCTTCTGAATCCAGATTAGCCGCTGTAGAGCAACGGCTAGAAATGCTCTATCTTAACTCAAAAATCTCAAAAAGCACCCTTTTCATGGTGTCCCTCCAGTGATTTAAAAACCCCCTTTGAGAGACAAGTTTACCCCAAGTGAGGGTAGCATTGTCTCATTTATCTATGTATGTGAATCTGTTATGGAAGGAAACTTTGTTTATCAAAAATTAAATACCTCCTTCCTTTCTTGAGTTACCTAGCCCAAGAGATAATGAACAAAATATGGCCACGCTCAGCACCTGGGGGCAGGTAAAGGAAACCCTTGTTTAAGAATTTGGTTCAACCCAAAGTTTATTTCAGAGAAAACAGGCCTTCATAAGCATTAGCATAAAAATGGAGAATCTTTATCCTCTTTTGTTGAATGGTTTTATAGGGAAGCTCAGCCACTATTACTTTCAATAATGCTACGCTTGATAATGCTCTTGCGCTCATTATAACTGGCTTAGCTTCTCACCATCCTATAGCCTGAAATCTTATCTCCATCAAACGTCACCTCCAGACTATCCATGTTATCAAGGAGGCTCTGCTGGAGGTTGCCAATATTTATAACCTTGAAGCTACTTCAGATTATTCAACCGTAGCCCCAATGAAGGAGGCTATGATTATCCCTATGGGCAACCCTATGCTGATTAATACTCTAACCCAGCACCTGCGGTGCAGCTCTTACCTTATCTTCCTCTGCTCAATTAACTTGAGGCTCTAAAAGATAATAAGTCAGAGTGCAATATCATTATTAGTGAAGCGCTTCATTCCCCCACCTTGCCACCATGAGTATCTCTTGTCAGCCAATGAGTCTCCAATTGGTTCCAAAGCCTGCTCCTAATCCTAAACCCCTCTCTCAGGTGGCATTTGCACCCACTAACCATGAGGTAAATGATCAGGTCACAAAAGCTAAACCGCCTGTTTCCCAAAAGCACACAGCTGCTGATCTACCAAAGCTAGCATAGATAAAGCAACCACCTCCACGACGCTATCTCCCTCGACCGCTCCTCAGGCCATCTCTCATTTGAAACTAGTAGCCATGGGGTAGCGCAAACCCCCTACTTTGAAGGTTGAAAATAAAATGTGATAACTCCAACGCTTCCCCCAAAGCTATTAGGGTAGATGAGCGCCCCCAGGGTCTCTCCTGCACCCAAAGAAGCCCTGAACTTACCTCACAACTGATGGACTCCCTGATGTGCATTGATAACCCCTCTGATGACGAATATGGAGGGGGGTGTGTGAAGATATTGGACATTATGTTTTAGGAGCCCCAGGTGAAGTGGAGGTACCTGACTGATTGAACCAGAGAGAGTGGATTGGGCTAGAATTCCCCTTCAAACTTATCTTCATCAGGTGTTGAGAGGTCTGGAGGTTATTGATACTTCCAATGACGCTGACCAGCTCATTTCTACAATGATCCAATCCACTCAGAGTGTGTATACACTGTAGTCTATCCAGGATAAATCCCTGAAACCGCCAAACGAATTGCTTCTACTCTCCAGCTGAAGGAGGTCCTTACTCTTCCCTCCTACTTGGGGGAACCTTAACCAAAGTGGAGGTTGTTGTCAATGGAGTACAAGTCATTGCTATCCTAGACACTGGATCCCCCATGAACGTTGTATCATCAAAGCTTATAAAAAATAAGCTGGCCCCTGACCTCAACTATACTCAGGAGTTTGGCACTGCTGGTCTGACTAACACTCGTGCTATTAAGGCTACTCATTTTTACCCATCTGATTTGGGAAACTTTTCCTCTCAGCCCTCGCAGTAGCCTTAGCCAACAATACCTATGACATGCTCATTGGCACCCAGTTTATACCCAAGTATGACGGGATTATCAATCTGAAGCGGGGCTATCTCTCCCTGCTTAACTACAAGGTTCTCTTAATTTTGGACCACAATGAGATTAGTAAAAAGGAATACGCTTGCATGGTTGAATATCCTTTCTCTGCCTTATCCTTACGCTACACAATGGTGGGTCAGAATACAAAGATGCTGCCTGAATCAGTAGACGCTCTCGAGGGAATTCCGTTTTATGCATCCAGAAGAGGTGTTGATTAAAGCGGGTGTACAAAGGGTGATTGACACTAAGATTAGCCTAAAAATCCCCCACACCTGCCTGCTGCACATAACTATCATTGATGGATTTAGTCCCTTAGAGCCTTAAGTATTACCAGGAATCCTAGACCAAACCTACCAACGTCCTATCAGTATTCTACTGGGGAATCTTACTAGAAAGGCCAAGGTCGTAAATAAATACCAGTAGATTGGGAAAGGTCTGCTGATCCTAGGTAAGGTGTTTCCCAGGTCCATTGCATAGAGTCTATGTCAGACATGGGCCAACATGCTGACAAATCATTGTGTACATTGCCCAACGTTCATATCTCCGATGATCTAACCCCTGAAGAGCTTAATAAAATTAATAGTTTACTGTAGTCCTACAGTGACATATTTTCTAAAGATGAGACCAACTATGGTCATATGAAGGGTTAGAGTCATACCATAAAAGTTGGGGATGATAGTCCCATCCGATACAAACCTTAACATAAATCAAAAGTCAAGGAGCAACAGATGAGGATGAGGCTCAACAGTTACTAGATGCTGGGATACTGGTACCCTTGAAAAGCTCATGTTCTCTTCTCTCCCCCTTATAAAAAAGAAAAATGGCAGTCATTGGATTGTGATGGAATACCGCAGGCTAAACTACTTTACAAAGAAGGATATATATCCTATCCCTTGCAATGACGACGCCCTAACACAGCTCTCTGGATCTAAGTTCTTCTCAGCTATGAACTTAGCCAGCGGATATTGGCAGATGGACCTATCTCCCCAAGTTCAGAAGAAATGCGCTCTGATTTGCAGTAAAGGCTTATTCCAGCTCACCTGACTACCTCAGGGGTTGTGCAACGCTCCTGCAACTTTTCAGAGAGCCATGGATTACATCTTGCAGGACCTCAAGTTAAATTGCGTCATCATCTGCCTTGATGACATCACTGTGTTTTCTAAGGCCTTTAGTGACCATCTTTCTCACCTGAAGGAAGTCTTTCAACGCTTGCATCAGTCAAATATTAAATTAAAGTCTTCCAAGTGCAACTTCTTCCAGAAAAAGTTAGATTTCCTGGGACACGCTATCTTACAGGAAGGGATTCTACCCCTTCAAGACATGGTTGAGGCTATATCCAAAATGCCTGCTTCCAAAACCCTGCATTTATCCAGGTATTCTTGGGTATGATATGTATTACCACCAATTTATCCCCAAGTTCTCCAAGTTAAGTGAGCCTCTTGTACGGCTATTGGATAAGAACGTCCCTTTTCATTGTGGAGCTGAAAAAAAACCGCCTTTAACACGCTAAAGCAGTTGGTGCAAAAGCGCCCTATCCTGCACCACCCTGATTATGGTAAACCTTTCCTTCTGTTTACCGATGCCTTTTACTATGTTGTTGGATCCATTCTAGATCAATTGGATGATAATGGTGTGGATCATTCCGTCTCCTATCTCAGCAAGACGTTATCCAAGGATGAACGCAATTACTGTATCACTGAAAATGAGTGCATTGTGGTCCTGATGACTGTTAAATATCACCGCCCTTTTTTATATTTAACTTCATTCACTGTGATCACTGACAACGCCTCCCTGAAGTGGTTACAAAATATAAGAGCCCACTGGGAGGTTGGCTCTTTGGACCTTAAAGCTCCACCCTATGATATAAAGATTGATCACCAAGATGGAACCTGACATATGAACGTTGATGGTTTGGCTTAGCTGCCTATTCTACACCTGGATAATTATGAAGCTGAGAGGCTGCACAACATCCTTATGACCCCTGACGCCTGGGAAGATGAGGATGAACCCAAATGGAAAATATTAGCTGACACTACCACAACACCAAGGTGGTAAGTGAGAAGTTGTATAAAAAAGAAGGGGTGTGTACAGTTGCCTTATCTCTGACCTTTCAATCGAGTTTCTGTAATCATGGAGGTCCATCCTATGCTGAGGCACAGTGGAGTGCGTAAAACTTATGAGTGGATGAAGGAATGGTCCTACTGAGAGGGAATCATGAAGTGTATCATAGAAGTGCTGGATGCCTGCCTAATATGTAAGAAACAATCCAGCTCTAAACCCAAGTATCAGCACCAACCAACCACGCCTCAACAACCATTACATACAATAAGCTTAGATGGTAAGTCCGCTACCTCAGACTACTAGCGGAAATCGCTTTATTCTGGAAGGTATTGATCACTTCACCAAATGTGTTGATGCGGTTGCTCTTCCTGTACAGAATGCCCAAGTCACTGCCACCTTCCTCCATCAACATATTTTCACCAGGTTTGGTTGTCCCCAGGTCCTACTATGTCACAATGGGAAGAATTCACCTCGTGAGTAGTAAAGCTTTTAGCTACTTCCATGGGGACGCAGTAACTTTTATCAGCCCCCTACAACCCCTCCACAAATGGTAATGTGGAAAGAGAAAATGGAACCCTGGTTTTATATTATTTAAGATGGCCAGCTCAGATCCCCTACACTAAGATCAATTCTTACCTAGTGCCCTCATGGCCTACCATATCAGCTACCATCAAATTCTAAAAATGTCTCCCTTCCACATAATATATGGTCGGGAACCAAAAGTACCAGGCCTACTAGCAAAAGACGTCTTCTCTGGTAGGACAGAAGATCCTGAAAAAGCCCTGAAAGTATTGTCACTATGCGTCGTCCAGCTTCAGTCTGATGCCATGACTAACCTAACTAAAACAGCAACCAAAGAAGGTTATAGCTGCAAATGAGCATAAAAAGCCCCTCCCTTCCTTTCAAGTGTCAGACTTAGTGTGTATTATCACAATTGTATCACTCCTAGAAGTGAGAAGCCCAGGCCTATTTGGAAGGCCCTTTTGTAGTCACTTATAAGCGTGGGGAGGAGTGCTCCATTAAGTCCCTTGCTATCAGAGTTACCGTTGACTGAGTCCATAGCTGGTTCCTGTGCCCTTATTCTCTCCATAACACTCTTAGAGAGGGTAATGTCAGACAATTACAATTTCAATATTGTAATAAGAGTGATTGGGTTTATAATAATGATGAAATCGGCCAAAAAGCCCTGGCTGATTCTCAGTGGAATCCCTAAAATCAGGGGTGACGCTTTTACTAGTACTTTTTGGGCAAATAGTATGAGTTCAAGTAAACAAATTGCACTGACTATGTGGCGAAGTCTGGGGAGCCCATCGGAGGTTCCTCCCCAGACCACTTCTAATTTAACTCATGCACCTACGCCATGAACACCCCCTTTATAGCCTTGGAAGGGATCTCACAAGGTGCAATTATTTTCCCTCAAGGTGATTGGCTCAAGTATATAAATTATTTGCTTCATGGACATGTCATAGCTACAGTTGACCCTCCATTGGCTGTTCCAGTAAATCAAGCTGAGATTCAAGAGAGAATAGGTCAAACGACCGAATTTTCATATAAGGCTCAAAGTTATAATGAAAATGATGCCTTTCACACTTTAATCTCTGAGTCAAATTAAATACTAAGCAATGAGGTTGGAAGAGGGTTCACTTTTTAATCCCCTCACCACAACCTAAAAAACCAATAAAAACCCAACTTTTAGTATAGCTTATAAGTGGTATTATTTTAATAGTGGTATAAAATCCCCCTTTTATTTTTTTTATAGTTGAGATAAACTTCTCCTGCATTATTGTTGAAATCAGGGGCAAACTAGCACTTACGAGCATACAACCCGCCAAGATTCCAACAGTTAGTCAAATGTTGTTGAACCATTTCAAATACCTCACTTTGTGAGGAAATAAATTGCACCTGTGCTAGTTTGAACCTGGGTACAAAAAGTACCTTGTTTCCATGCAGTAAAGCAGCGAATAAAGTATCTAGTTGACTTTCTCCTTTGATCTGTGAGGCGCATACCATGATGTACAAATGGTGTTGGTGTTCAATAATAAGCTTTTATAAGCAAAAAGTTGTAGTAATTCATTTATAAGTCCATGCTGGGTTGTTTCCCCTGAAAGCGGCGTTTCTTTCCAGATAAGCAAGAAAAGTTAAATTGGGTACTTTCTGTTGTAGATGCGTGGTGCTAACGAGAGGCAATCCACTTTGTAGCAGCTGTGATGTGTTGTTTCATCAGACCTCATCTTGAAAAGGGACCTATACAAAAAGGGAACATCATATGAGGTATTGAAGTTTATTGTGACAGCCTCTGAGAGATCTACTCTCTGGATATTGTATCAACACTTACCTTATTTCAGAATGGGTGAGTCTGTGGTTGGACTAGTGCAGCCAGGGTGATTGTTACTAAAACTGGTATGAAAACCACACCAATGTAGTTTCAAACATGGATATTCTTGGCTTAAAACGTTAGGGGGAGAGAATATAGTCTTTGCGGGACATTGACAACAGTGTACCCTGTTTTATATGTGGCCATGTAATTTGAATTAACCCAGAATAATCACTGGGGAGGGGGTCATATAATCATCTGCATGTTTTGAGCACTAAAAACTCAATATATGGCCTAATGGATAATGAGATATTAGTGGCCAGTGATCAGTAGCAGCATTTTCCCAACATTTAAAATCACCAAGTTTATAGGTGGTATATGGAGATCAAGTTGATTTACTCTTGCATGAAAATCAATGTGGTCATTTGAGTTATTGGAACATCTATGTTAAGGAGAGTAAGCATCTAATTAACCCATCAGAACGTTGCAGCTATCGCCCATTCATCTAAAAGCTTATGTGTTCTAAACACAAATCCCCTTTATTAGAGTATATAATGAAACCACAGTAGCCAAATCAAGTGAAGTTCATAGGAAGAAGAGCTTTTGACCACTCTGCTTCCTCTCATGCTGAATACAAGTTTCTTAAATCACCAATATGTCGGCAGGAGGGTTGCACAAGGAAGTCAGTTTCTTAACTTGGGACGTGGAAGCCTTGAACCTGTGACATTGAGCATCCCTATTTTCAGTTGAAGCCCCAAGCTGCTCTATGATCGGTGAGCTGGGTCAATAGACCCAGCTGCACTCATAGGACTATCTTGGCTTTAGGTGAGGGGATAATGACTAGAGGAAGCACCTCTATTTGATCGTGATGTCATATTTTTTCTGTGGGGGTGGCTTAGAACCAGACTAAGTGTAACTTTTTGCACAGTATGAATTGCTGGAAGGGCAACCATGTAATAATATCGGTCAATTGCATCATTATAATAGTAATTTTGTGATAAATTGAGCAGATCAGTATCAAGCGCATCTGGGTAATGCTCATGGCAATCCGCTACCTGGTCAATCACTAGCAGTGCTGAGAGCTGGAAGGTAGGCAGTAAATCAGTGTCTCCTCAGGAAGTTTGGGGTTCAGGGGGAGATTTTTCTTGTACTTCCTTATTGCAGCATTTTTAAGAGCTTTTTGATGCGCTTATTGCTGCTTAGCGGACATAAGAGCCACAACAATATAGTCACTTGTCTCACCTCAAGAGAAATGTTGTTTAGAGTCAGCAGATTTGTCATAGTCAGATCATTGATCATCCATGAGGGCTTCTTCCTCAGGATATTCCTATGCCTTCCCTTGGAAGAGGCAGTCATGTATCTTGTGTGGCATGTCTCATGACATGATTTCTAGAGTATATTGCAGGGTCAAGGAGAGATAAGAAAGGCAAAGGGATTAAGTTGGAATCCCTCCATAACTTCCTGTTTACTATATATCAACGCTGGGTTAGGGCTAAGCAGGCCCAGGTTGATCCCTCAGAAACCACGTGATGCAAATCAAAATGGAACATCTTTGGTTTTAAAAATTAATTGTTATAGTCTAAAATGATAACAATTTGTTTTGTTTAATTTCTTAGAATGTGGACTGATTCTATTTACTAAATTTAAGACTATTAAAAACGGTAAACTTCACTTAGTATCAAAGAATCAAGTTCACACCTACTTAAACTATAGAACTACCTTCAGTGGTAGTCTCGTTTTATTACTAGAATCAATTCCCAGACCTAGCAAATTGATAAAGACCTATCACCCAATATTACCTTAAAATAGCGTTGGTCCAACTAATCTCTCTGTTAAATATCTCTCCTTACAATAAAGGACTTTTGTGTTATAAATATAGCTGTATACCTTAATATATTTTTGCCAAAACTTGCTGTATACTCTTTATGGTGGTAAACTGGGTTCTATTTTTTAAGCCATGAATGAGCAAGCTCATACTGTGTGCATGTACACTGCTTTATAATTTATTTTTTATTGTAAAGTTAAAGACACTCTCTAACATCATGGCCGAGCGCTTTTCACTCATTAGAAATAGGGGCTGCCCTTTCAGGGAGGATGGCAAACAGCTCAGAGGGGATATTATCAGGGAGTATAAAGAAAGCAGCCTCTGGATCTTAAACAAGTCTTACTGGATTTCTTGGAGGGTTTAATAACAGCTATAGATCCGCCGCTGCGAAGCGTTGGCACTAAATAAAAGCTTTGAAATTCAAACCTTTTGAAAACCCCATAATTTTTTAAGCTCTCTTACAATTTTCAATCAACAAAATCGCGTGGGAGGGTGCTGGGAAGTTCATCAAAGCTAATAAAGATATTATAAGCTTTTTCAAGAAGGTGCATTCACACATATTATGTGTGACACTCTGTAAATTTTAATTTCATCTTTCACTTCCGCAGCTTTAACAGCTGCCTTTTCAGTGAGAAAACCTAAGTCAAACCAACCATATACAAAGCTTCCTTTAAGAAGGTAGCAGCAAATAATAGCATAATGCTGCTCTGACACCTTATTAATAAAGATGGGGTCTACTACTCCACAATATATATGCAGATGGCATGGCACACCACTTAGAGTTGTCAGAGAATGAGAGATCTAGCAAAAAAACATGTTATTTGGAAAAAACGATGGAACAGGTCCATCAATGGTGGACTCTGGCTTGTTTGCTATAGTGCCCTGCAAGCTGTCATGGAGCTATATATTAAGGTTAAAACTAGAATGCTAGTTGTCACAGATTTGGTGTACCATGAAATTGGTAAATCCTCAACCTCTGGTAAAATTGAGGAATTACCAAATGAGGTGCAAGAATTATTAAGCCAAGATGAGTTTAGCTCCATGAATTTGCAATATTTAAGTAACCTTGAGAAGGAACAGAACGATTTAAGTGCTAAATAGTGCACCAAAAAGGAAAACAATCAAAATGAAAGAAAAATGGTGCCATCAAGCAACCAGGAAATTAATTTTAATGATGGTAATGAAGATTTGGACTCCACAGAAGCGCACAGGAGCCACGGAGCCAATGATCTTGATACCAAAGGCTCCACATACCGCAGCAGTGCACGAATTCAGGAACTTGAGAAAATAAATTCCCAAGAGAGAAATCAATGGAAGAAGAGACTGTTCCAAGGTTCCTGAAGAAGATACAATATCTTTTCAATCCACTATTCAATTATCCACTCAATTTAAGTTAAATCCTGATTCTTTAGTATTTAGTTTTTTAAAGCTAAGTTTTTATCTTAGATAAACAGTCTATTTCACATAACTTTAAGTTTCTCCTTTATCTGAAGTAACCGCCAGTAACCAGTCTGGGATTAACCTTTCTTGAAAAAGACACTCGTTTTGAGAAGGGCTCCTTGTAAGGTTAGGCTTGCGAGGAATTAGGTTGATATAAAATCCATTGGGTCAAGAGAAGATTTCAACGTACACAGGATTATTTCTAAAAAGACATACAGTTGGCATGCGAGTGTCAAGTTTACAGCTCACTCAGGCTTTTTAAGCCTAGCTGGTTAGTGTCAGATCCGTGCAACAGATTACCTCTTTTGACGCCCCAAGTTCAAAATTCTCAGACTTAAGTGAGCAGAACCTAAGGCGGCGAGACTAGTCAGGGTGTATAAACACCCAGAGCACTAACCAGAATGCTGGAGGCATGGCCGTCCATATGACTTGATACTGTGATGGGAGAGAAACAATTGAATGGCGGTGATTGATGATCACCGTTACCAGCATGCCTACATGTGACCATGTCATTGCAAAGGTGGCGTCTGCGAATTCCACTGTAGCTGTTTCTTTGGGCACCACAGGGAGACCCAAATCTGCTCTGGCAACATGGGTCGCCAACCCCATAGAAAGCTTGCAAAACTTTGCTTACTAGAGAGAGTATCTACAAAATCAAGGTCAATCCTGGAGACATTAATCATCCAAAAGTGGGGGTCTATCCCATGAGGCCACTATAACGGTATCCTCACTCAATTAGAGAGGGCAACAGCATTGTAATCAATGCCACTATGGTCTAGTCATTGTATAAACTAGGAAACATGCCATATATTGGGCGGCGGCTTATAAAAAAGGGTAAAATCTAAATTGGGGAAAATATGAGAGGAAATTTATTTATTGCAATAAAAAGTAGAAAATTGAATAACTACTGTACTTGTGGGGGATGGTTGTCTTAAGTGCTGGGGCTTGTGGAAATAAACAAAGTTTATATTAACTAATGGTAACACAATCTAATTTGATCCAGTGAATCACCATTCTAAGACCTTTACAATGCCAGATCGAGCTTATCCTGGCCAGCCAACTTTGCTCAACTTTTTTCCACCAAAATTTCCCTCCTGGCTAAATCTACTTGGCAGATCAGTGAAGCTTTGTCTGGCAGGTGACTGGGTGCACTCATGGCCAGGCCGCATATGGAAGGTTCCATTAGGGTGTTAAAAGAATCAATTTCACCTGAATCTGTTAGGGTTAGGCTCACCTTTATCTAGTAGAAGGAAAATGCATTAATGGGTTTTGAACCTGAGCATACCACGGATGACTCAATTATGCTAGGCATCAATTAATCAATGTTAGCAGATCCCTCATTGGGGCTTGAGATTGTTGATGGAGAGGAATGTCCGAAACTTTCCCACTGGAAGTGGCTTCTTATCACTGCAACTTTTAAATGAATCATAATCTGCTGCACCAACTCTTGGGTGGTGAGATAGGGAGGTAAGGGGGCAATCTTGAGGGGTAGTTTGTCAACCACGTCACATCAACCACACAGGCTAAATTGCCATGGGAAACAAGAGGGATGACTGCCTTCTTCACCACCTTCTTTGTCTAAATGTGATTTTCTCTCAGTTGAGGCGCAGGGAGTGCTCCCCAAGTCCTACATTATCCTTTAATCTTTGAACAGGAGGAGCACCACCACTAGGGACTTCAGATGAGGGTAACGTTCTTGTGGGCTTTTGGAAACTTAATAGCCATGAGCTTGGCGATCCTTAAGGGAGGTTAGGGGACAGTGGGGTGCAGAGAGTGGAAGGCCTCCACCAGCTCACCACAATGAGCATAGTCATGGGAGCTGACCAACTATTTTCAAATGATGGAAACTCCTTCCAAGCCATAAGGTAATAAACTAAACAGCTGAATTTCCGTGAGGTCAAGATTGCATCAACCTCAGCCTCCTCCAATCCATCAACCATGATTAGCTACAGCACCGCTGGGTTCTTCCCCCTAAATGAAGACAACTGAGAAATGTGGAAGACAGGGTGCTGTTTCCAATGGTCTGAAAGAGTCAACGAAAACGCGCCATTTCCCAAGTCTGCCTCCACCACTTGGGGCCCAGAGAGCTTTCTTGAAAACTTCCAGGAAGATACCTTTGTATGCAGGTGTCACTTATTCAACATGATGGAGGACCCCACCTCAATTGCATGGGCAGGGAGAAGGTTCCATTCTGTAGGCATTTGTAATTGCTGATAGCCTTTTTCAGGTGATTATGAATCAGGGATTGTGTGATCCAGATGTGTTGTGCATGGTCTGTAACAACTGGGACTTCTCAGGCGAAGGCATGAAGTCAGGATTTTGCCAACTTCTTCTGTCCTTGAATCTATTACCCCCAATACCTCCACCAGTCGCTAAAGGGGAGGTTAGTATATTTGTCTTATCAAGTCATCTAAACAAAATCATGATTATCCCAATCAAGTAATCTTCGAAGAATTAATTTCCCAGAGATTAAAACAATCATATTGAAGTCGAGTTTCTACAAAACCTATAAATACTAAGTTTTTTCTAATAACGAAAAAAGCTTATTCACGAGTTATAAACTATTTTATATGTTCACCACTTTTATTTTTGGAGAGTACACTAGAGTAATTTTGAGAGATGACCTGGCATTTTTGAAGTGTAATTCGAAACTCTAAAAGTGGTGCCCACTACAGGGGCCACTCTGAGTTACACACCAGTTAAAACATTGGTCATTACAATGGATTCTCCTTTTTTGGATGAAGAGTCTCAAGGCCAAAATCAGGGCAGTATTTTGAGCTGGGTGCATTCCACTAGGACCAAAATTCCCAGGGTGCCATCTACATTGGAATTCCGTTTCAATATAAAGCTTAACTGTCCCAAATTAAGTTTTCTTACAACTTTTCAGACGCATCTTGAAACCCTATGAGACACCATCCAGCAATTACTCAATGGGGTCCTTTTTTCCAGCATCCGTTCTACCTGGTCTCAGGCCAGTGATACACCCTCTAGAATGAGGGATTTATATAAAACATTTCAGTTGCCTTGGGTTATTAATGATCCTTATTTATGTCAGTTCATGCATCCCGCATTGTACCACTTATTGCAAGTAGCGGGAATACATCATCAAGGGATATTCAATCCTTTCAAAGGACTGTAATCTTTGTACAATTTTGTCTCCGAGTTTTTCAGCTATGCTTCTGAGTTCAGTCAGGATATTTGCAACGAAATTATTATTAATCATAATCCCATTAATGATGTACAGCAACAAATCACTTAACTGGACCATGGAGTATCTAGATTCATCATCTCCCAGTTGGTAGAACACATCTGGTAAATACAAGTTGAGTGAAGAGATGATTTTACTAATTTTTGAATTAAAGTCAGGTGGTGGAAGAGGAAATTAGAAATCGCCTCATAAAATGGAGCAACTATTCTCTGACTTTAAAATTCAAACTGCAATATGGAGGGAACCCACAGAGTTATGGGACCACCCTGAGTACCAGGTCTTCATGGACCAGTGGGTCCTGACGGACCTATTGGTCCCAGTGGGCCTATGGAACCTAGAGGGCCCAAGGGATCTTCTGTAGTAGTTGAACACTCTGGGCCAGGTGGACCTCCTGGTCCAGTAGGACCACCTGAACCTCCAGGTGCTGTTGGGTCTCCTGGGACTCCAGGACACCCTTAGTTTTAAGGTTTGAAGGATCTGGTAGTTTATCTGAGTCTAATCTTAATTTTCTCTCTGAGCTGATTGAACGGTTGTGAGTGCAATTTCAAAAAGTAAACCAGCATAAAACTCAACTCTTGATAGCACTCCTATTGACCCCCTCTTGACGCCCCAAAACTTAGCTGATGAGCTGAACAACTTTGGAAAATGGTCTAAGGATACTGATGTTTTAATACAAGCATTCAGATCTAAGGAGAATCTGCCTCAAGCTAGGGTTAGTTCCTTAAAGCTTAAATTCAAGTGCAGAAAGAACAGACTCTGGAATTTATTAAAATTCTAGATGCCAAAGTGGGTCATTGAGAGTAAAAACCATCGGCTTATTGAGGTTTGCACTGAGGTCGCCAATATGCACCCGCCATATTCTTCTTAAGCTTCTGACTCAAACTCTTACATCTTCACCAAACTGGATCATCCTGGAGTTCATGACTTGACGGTGAATGCCCCTATGAGTTTTAAACCTTAATCTAAGGATAAGTATTCTCCTGGAGATGGGAGTATCATTTCTTTCCTTTAATTATATGAGAAGGCACTGTGATAGGCAGCGAGTTTTCAAAAAATGATTTACTTGCCCAATTTTCTTACCTAGTCAGCTCAGTACATTATGGTTCCCCATCTGATGACTTGCACCACTTGGTCTCAAGTTAAAGAGGTTCTGTTAAAAGAATTTGGGAGTGAGAAGACCTTGTCCTCTCAAAAGCAGGCGTTTATGGGATTGCAGCCTCTCCAAAATGAATCCATCAGGGATTTCTCACACTGCTTCTATTGGCAAGCACAGAATTTGGTGGCCTGTGGTCAGTTAATTCTTGACAATGCTATTGCCGCTGTTATGTCTATCTTCACTTCCAGAAAACAGTTTCAGGTCTACCTTATCAGTGTAAAGAAAAACTTCCAAATTATTTTAGACATTAAGGAGGTTTTGTTAGAACTGCCACCTTAGTTCACCAAAAAGGCTTCACATCTCTGATTCTTCAAAAATGAGTCACCCTAAAGTGTATGTCATATCTGAAAACTCTTAAGCTATTCAGGTAACTATTATCACTAATATTTCAATACTGAAGACTGATGTTTTAAGAAGAAAGCTGGTTATAAGAAAAAAGATGATAAATCTGATAAAGCTATCACCTTAAAAAATGATTTAGTTATAAACCAAAGTGACCATATCTCTGCCAAGTATAATAAAGATGATAAACCTTCTTCTATTGCTTGCCATCTTTGTTGGCGTTACCCTCACAATTTGTAAGTATGATCACTCACATTGATCTTTAGGTAAAACAAGTCTCCGCTAAGGCCATCATTGATACTGAAACACCCATGAATGTAGTCTCTTCAAAACTGACCAAGCGGGTCAAACTTACGCCCAAAATTCCCCATTTTGAGGAGTATGGGACTGATGTGCCCTAGAGTATGCAGTCAATTGGAGCTTTTTTGTCACTCCCCTTGAAGATTGGGAAGTTAACTTTTATGCTACCTGAAATCATTTTGGATAATTTGAGTTGTGACCTTCTTTTAGGTAATCTAATTTTGCAGGATTTGGCAGAATTATCAATTCCCCTGACTCTTCCCTATCCCTTTTGGGGTATTGGGCTCCATTACTTTTTTCTGAGCATGCCCTATTCAACATACTAAGCGTCAGTTTATTTGTTGGAGAGTATAAAAAGGTCCTATTCTATCCAGTATTATGTTAAAGGACCTTAAGTAAAATTACCCCCCAAGACGGCTGACATCAAATAAGGTATGCCCATCTTCTCTTCTGATACCATTGTTATTCCTCCAAAATCTCAGATTATTATAGATACCTTTTTACACTTCGTTATCCCCCAAGGGTCATTTATTACAGATACAGGGAGTTACAGACCCTTCTTTTAAAGAGATTTTGACTTGTCCAGGGGTGTTGAATCATGCTTATTCTGGAATGCTACCCATCTTTCTGGCGAAACTTATCAATGAGCTAAAAACTGTAGATTGGAAGACTCTAATAGCCTATGTTAAACTATTACCTCTTTCAACGGATTTTTGTTGTTAATATTTTTAAGAGTTTACAAGCTTTTGGGCTGGAGTCCCATCAGGACATCCTTACTGTAGGTCCCGCAATTGGGAACCAGCTTACTACCAACCATGAAAAACTAATGCATCAATTACTCAAGGAATACACAGATAATTTTGTGAGGCATACCTATGATTTTAGTAAAATGAATGGAGTGACGCATACTGTTGAAACTGGAGAGCATCTCCTATTCGGGATAAGTCTTATCAGGAGTCAAAGATTGAGGAAGAGCAGGTTACCAATAAATGAATCTATTATTGGAAGCTGGATTATTGAGACCCTCCAACAGTCCTTGGGTCTCAACCATTATTATTGGTGAAAAAGAAAGATGGCTCTCACCGGGTGGTTATGGATTATTATAGGTTAAATACAATCACTTGTCAAGATAGCTATAATTTACTAATGATCAATGATCAACTCCATCTGCTTTTCTGGCTCCACACAATTTCTGTGATAAATTTAGCCAGTGGTTATTGGCAGATCAAGTTGCCCCCAAAAATTGGGCCAAATGTGCTTTGATTTCTACTGAGGGCTTTTATGAACTGACCCATAAGCCACAAGGTGATGAGAAATGATCCAGATATTTTTCAGAGAGCCATGGATGGAATGCTCCAAGACTTAAAACTGCCATGCGTCTTGGTGTATTTAAATGACATAAATGTTTATTTATAAACTTTTACCAAGCATTTGTATCACTCATGAGAAGTTTTTAGCCGAATTTGAAATTTCTTTGTTAAAGCTCAAACCTTCCCAATGATCCTTATTTCTTAGAGAAATGGAGTTTTAGGCACAAGGTTTTGAAAAAGGGGATTTAACTCTCCCAGAAAAATTACGTCCATTAGCTGAATGTCTCATCCAGCCTCTTTACGTGATATACAGGTATTCTTAGGGATGGTTTGGTATTACTGAAAATTTATACCCAAGTTTGCCAATTTTGTTGAGCCTTTATTCTATCTATTACAAAAAGGGGTACCCTTTGATTAGGGATCTTCTCATGAGCAATCCTTCAAATTTGCTATGAACTACTCTAACCAAAGCGCCTGTTTTGATCCATCCATGCTTTGATAAGCCTTTTATTCAGCATACTGATATGAGTAATGTTACCATTGGGACCATCCTGCCTCAGTATGACAAGGATCAAATTGACCATCCGGTGGCTTACTACAGCAAGACCCTATCCAATGCTGAGCAAAATTACAGTGTGACTGCATGGGAGTTCCTCGCTGTAATATGGCAATCAAACACTTCTGATTCTTCTTATATGGTAACCAATTCTCTATTGTTACTGACCATTATTCTCTAAGATGGGTGCAAAATAAGAAGGATCCAGATGGTCTGTTGGATCATTGAGCCCTAAAATTACAAAACTACGATTTTTCAATTGTTCATCGCTAAGGTATCAAGCATCAAAATGCAGATGGCCTTTCCCAGCTGCCATTATTAATTTTTGGATCCCCAGAAGGAGGAGCGTTTATATGACCTTATTGGCTGACCTGAGCTGTGGGATAAAGAATCCGAAGAGGATTGAGCCTACCTTAAGGCCATTACCTAGGATACCATGATGCAAGAGGGATTTTTGTATAAGAAGGTCAACTCTAAATGCTAACTCTTTTTATATCTAAACTCCCGGTACAATGCTTTTATGGAAGGGCATGGTCAATTGAATCACAGTGGCCTAAAGAAGACTCATGAGTGGTTGAATTCAGATACTATTGGAATAATATGACCGCTTCTATCAAAGAGGCTCTTTATGCATGCCACATCTGTAAAAACCAAGGAACCTCTAATCCTATTTATCAACATCAAGTGATTCCACCGACCAAGGCTTTTGAAGTGGTTATTATTGATGTTCTTGGGCCCTTGCCTCGAGGGTTGTATGGACACCAAACATTATTATGGCTATTAATGACTTAACTAAATGGGTTGAGGCCATATCCATTGCAACTTCTTTTGATAAAACTACTACGTTGTTTCATTACAATCAAATTATCACTCATCATAAGTGTCCCTAAGTTACTTATGTTGGATGATGGGATCAATTTTATCTCCCAACTTCTACAGGAACTATCAAAATTAATTAATACTGCTCAACAGTTTGTTGTTCCCTATCACCCATCCATTAATAAGGTTATTGAGCGAGTCAATGGGACCTTAAACTCCATTTTAAGGAAAATGACCCCTTCTGACCCATCTCAGTGGGACTTTTATTTTCCTAGCGCTTTGTTAGCTTACCAATTTAGTTACCATTATATTATTAAGATGTTGACTTTTGGTGTATCTATGGACGAGACCCCTCTGTTCTCTTGAGTGTCCAGGCGATACTTGATGAGGGTGTTCCCAAAAATTCCGATTTAGTCATGCAAAATCTGGCTGATGAGATCATTCACCTTCAGGCTCAAGAAATGGATTAATTAAAGTAACCGCCAAAAATAAGACTTTGAGGAGTAATCAACATAAGCCCATTTTGCCTGAATATTAGATTGGAGACTATGTTGTATACTATCATTCTCAGCCTGGTGGGCGAATGGAGAAATAGAAAGTAACTGGTCATGTCATTATCAGATCATTTTATGGAGAGCTTGGTTAATTGATTCTTCATGCTGAGACTGGTATCTTTTTGAACCATGTTTATCCTAGGTTTCTGAAAATACATCCTCCTCCATAATCTAATCTTGGGGGAAGTGTCAGGATTTCACCAACTTCTTCTGTCCCTGAATCTAATACCCCAAATATTCTATACCAGTCACTGAATGGGATGTTAGTGAATTTGGTCTCATCAAGCCTTCTAAACACAATCATGCTTATCCTGATCAAGTAATCTCATAAGCTTTAATCTCTCAGAGATTTAAAATATTAGATTGAAGGCTAGCCTTTACAAAACCTATAATAATAAGTCTTTTCAGTAATAAAAAATTAAGCCTTTTCATGAGTTAATAACTTTTTTTATATATTCACCACTTTTATTTTTATTGAGTCAATTAAAGTAACTTTGAGAGAAGACCTGCTATTTTTGAAGTGTAATTTAAAACTTTAAAACATGGGCTGATAGAAAATAAGGATTATACTCTAGAAGGGCCTCATACAGTGAGAAATTACTAGATACACGAGCTCCATTTTTACATGCAAGTTGGGATAATAGAAGGCTATCCGCCCAGGTGTCCTGTACAGCAGAGGCGTAACAGCACAGATACTGGTTGAGAATCAGGTTAACTTGATCCATTTGGTCATCAGACTGAAGTGGTATGCACTTTAGTAGTATGGCTTAATCTATATGATAGCCAGGAGTTTGGTCCAAAAACGCGCCATAAAATGCAGTTCACGGTCTTTCACAATCCCTTGGGGCAAGCTGAAAATATAG
The DNA here is from genome assembly GCA_022478985.1 of Massospora cicadina. NCBI lineage: Eukaryota > Fungi > Entomophthoromycota > Entomophthoromycetes > Entomophthorales > Entomophthoraceae > Massospora > Massospora cicadina. Next base: position 25,346 of record JAKSZP010017135.1, read on the forward strand.
AACACATGCTGCACAAAGATCCGGGCTATCTCCTTGGTGATGATGGCTGAAGAATAAGAGATAGAGATTAAAAACTTGGTAAATTAGTTCACAATCACCATATTTATGGTAAACCCTTTGAAGCTGAAATCTCAACAATGAAACTAACTGACCATGAGGTCCACGTACCTTCCTCCAGCTGTAGGGGACGGAGAAGACTATTATAACCTGATCTAGCTTCAATCATATGCATGTCATGCAATCAGTGGTCCATGATAAAAAGATCTTGGAGATACCCAGTCATTTATAGATCCGCTTTACCAAATTGAGGGATTTTTATTCCCTGGGTGACCAACCACTGGGGGGTCATGATGAAAAAATTACTTCATTGCAAAGTTGGGGCAGAGCCCACAGTCTTGACCTGGCCAAATTGTCCCCTCTGCCAATAAATAATGAGTCCAATTATGCTTTGGGAATGAAAGCTGGTCCAACAGCTCCAGACCCTCTAAGCAGGACATCTGACCTGCCAATACTTAAGAGACAAGAGGCAAATACAGGGCCTAATGCGCCACCAAAATTGTGGGAGGAGAAACAGCTAAAGTCTGGGTTGGCAGAATTACCATGGTATGCTCATGCTCATGTGCCTCTTCTGGACTCAATTTAGGGTTCTTACTTAACAAATTGGGAAGGACATTCAAGGTACCTCTTATGAATTTGTATTCAAAATAAAGCTGCAGGGGTCATGATACGTCTGGACTGGCAACACAACTTTTGTAGTTTCTGGAAATACTTAAGGGCCTGATGATCCGTCAACATGATCACCTCATGCCGCATGCCCTGAAGAAGGTACTGACAGTGGGTAAGCGCTTATGCCAAAATGGCCAACTCCTGATCATAAATGGTCCAGAGTTTGGACGAAGTAAACTTGCACAAGAAAAAAAACCAGATGTTCCAATCCATTGTCATTTGCACAGTACTGCTTCCTGGTTAATGATGAGGCGTAGCATACTACAATTTAAGACTATTTGGGTTCATCAGATTTGAGGTCAGGAGGCGCCAAAAACACTTTTTTGATGGCATCAAACACCCATTATCAATCATCCTTCAATTGGTTTAAAAACATTTTTTATCATCAAAGGATGCAGTGATGCGGCCATCTGCAAGAGTGTGGGACTTTTTTACAAAGATATGATCATGCTTAGGAAGCTGCGCAACTGCTTCTGGGACATAGGAATGGGCCACTTGAGAATTGCCTTAAGCTTTCTGATGGAATAGAGTAATCATCCTTCAGAACCAAGTTACCAAGTAAGGCAATTTTTTCCCTGAAAACTTGCACTTGGGGGATTTATGTAAATTCTGCTTTGTGCAATACATCCAGAACCTACTTAAGTCTTCCTCATGCTCCTTGGGGGTGGGGGAATGCGTGATAATATTAATCAATTTATGTCACTACACATCTGAACTGAAGGTCGCCAAAACTGTTATTGATCATATTCTGGATTTTTCCCAGGATGTTCTTCAAGCTGAAGGGCATCACGCAGAACTGGAAGAGTCCCCTTCTGGTACAAATTGCTGTAAGCCACTCCTGGCCTTCTGAAACCCTGATTTGGTTGATGCTTTATGAAGTCATGCTTTGATAAGGCCCATGATTTTGTGATTGCCTGCCTAACCATCTTCTTGAAGGGGAGGGGATTGGGGTCATGAACTGTGATATTATTCATATGTTCATAGTCTACACAGGGGCGCAACATTCCATCAGCCTTCTGAGCAAAAAATATCGGGGAAGCAATGGGAGAGGTTTGCTTGAAAATCCAAAATTCTTAAAGCATATCATCTAACTACACCTTCAACTCCTTGTCCTCCTACGCCATATAATATACAGTGGACAGTTGATGTTGATCACAGTTACCATCAAATGGTAAGCCAGGCCATACTCAGAATGCGCCAGAAGGTAGTTAAGTTTTCCAGAACAAACTATCTGATATGCTATCAACGCAGGGGAAAATATGGTGGAAGGCCTGTGTAAGAAGGAAGCAATGTAATGAAACCCACTCCACATTCTGTCACGAGCATATTGATAAGGGAAAACTCCACCCACAACTGGGTATTCATGAAGGATAGTATGTTTAAGTCTAGGCTGATGTTAACCTACTGCTGACGCCACCAACTTACCCCTAGAATAACATGGAAAGAGAAGATCTGGCAACATGGTAAAACTGATCACAAAAAACAAAACTGGTGTATTAAAAAGGTGCCAGGCACTATATTCTGTAAGAAGCCATTGAAGAGGAGGATGCAACCAAAACTGAAGCACCCACTTCCTGGCTTAAAAATTATTCTACACCAGTTGTAGACTCATTAAGTTCCCCAACGATCCTATATCCACAAGTGCCTTAATTGACACCCCATGTATACCCAAACGAATTCCAGAGGCAACACAAATATCAAATATCCTTTTTTTAGCAACAGCATCGGACACCACTGGCTGAGTAGCAATAATCACTGAGTCATCTCAGAACCATAATTTGGAGGAAATTGGAACCTTCAGTGGGAAGAATTTTCCATTTTCTTTGAGTTGTGATGCTGACAACATGGGCTCCAGTGGATTAAGAGGTAAATGTTCCTTCATGGGAACCACCTCACCAACTATCGTCAGGTCAGTTCAAATGGAAACAACCAGATGGGTATAGGATGGAGCATTCTCTGGAAAAAAGACACACAGCCCAGGAACCTGGTCTGAACAGGCCCTCTGGGCGAGAGACAAAGGGCACGCCGCCTCGTTAATCAAGATTCCACTTAAACTTGCTTCAGTAGAGAATCTTTTCAATGCACCATCTACCCACCTGAGGCACGCCAAAGCATAGCAAAGATGGAGATGGTCACTGCACCATCCTGCTTTAAGTAACCAAACTGAGTGTCCCAGGCATAATGGTTGGTAGAAACTGGATCCAAGGTGGCACAGAATAATGCAAATAAAAACTTCCAATAGAAGTCCTAGTACAAGATCCTGACCCCGGAAATCTTTAATGGATGAGGGAAGATAAGACGCACAATGCCAATGTGAAAATTATAGAAGGTGAGATGATATTAACACAAGATCTTGAACCACTGATGACACCAATGTAATCAATAAAGCAGAAATTCCTGCTTAATTGGCTGAGTGCAAATTCTCATGCACCAAATGACAGGCATTCCCCCACCAACTGCGTCTAATGGATTTTAAAATCGCTGGTCATCCACAAGAGAGGAGGAAGACACCATATTGGCCAAAAACTGAATCTACAACTCTGCCAGGGCGTCCAAAGCCTGGTATGTTATATCTACGGAAGGAATGGATGTTAGCACCCCCTGGGGTGAGATAAAACTGAGACTTAACCTTGAGGGAGGGAGTATTGGGTCAGGAACTCCTAAAACCCTGCATTGAAACACCTGACAAATTTATCAACTGACCAAGAAAAATGAATTAAACTAAGCACTGATTGTAGGTTCATGTGGTATAATGATACCATCGGGTCAACTACTTCTAACAGAAGAGTAAAGATGGCGGAAACTAGTGGTTGGTAAATTATTTCATGGAGCCAGCTAATAAAGTTGAGAATAGCCTGCCAGTCAAGGTTGTAAACACCCATAACACTAATCCAAGTGCTGGAAGGATAGTCATTTATATTTCTTAATACTGTACCTGAAGGAAACAATTGAAGGATGGTAATAATGATCATCATTACCAGCATACATATTAGTAACCATGTCATTGCAAAGGTGGCAGCCGCAGATTCTTCTGCAGTTGTTTCTTTGGGCACCACAGGGAGACCCAATTCTACTCTGGCAACATGGGTTGCTGATGCATGGAAAGATTGTGAAACTTTGCCTACCAGGGAGTGAGTATCTTTAAAAGCAAGGTTAAATCCTGATTCCAAATGGCATCCAAAAATGGAGGTCAACCCCAGGATACCACTGTAATGGTATCATCACTTAAGTAAGGAGAGCAGCAGCATTGTCATTAGGCCACTATGGCCCAGTCGTTGCCTAGTCTGGGAAACATGGCACCTATCAGGCAGCATCTATAAAAAATGGTATAATTTAAAATGAGTTTCTCTGAGTGGAAATTTGTTTATTGAAACATAAAAGTAGAAAACTGGCTGACAACTGTAACTGTGAGAAAATGGTTGTCTTAAGTTCTGGGGCTTGTAAACTAAATTTAAATTTGCATTAAAAAAGAGTAATGAAATCCCATTTAATTTCAAGTAGATTGACATTCCAAAGTCTTCAGCGCCAGAATGATCTCATCCTAGCCTGCAAATTTTCTCTCAAATTTTGCACCCTAATTTTCTGGTGTGATTCCATTTAGCTGATTGCAGTGCTTCGTCCAGTTAGCGACTGCGTTTTCCCTTGGCCAGGCTGCATATGGGAGTCCTATTGGGTAAAAAAGAATTTAATGCATCTGAACCTGTTAAGGTCAGGCTCGCCTTTTCCAATGGAAGAGAAATGCATTGATGGGGTTTTGAAACTAAGCATACTGCAGAAAACTGAATTATGCTGAGCATCAATTTATAAATGTTAGCAGACACTTCATTGGGGCTTGAGATTGTTGATGGAGAGAAATTCCCTAAACTTTCCCACTGGTAGTCTTCTTACTGCAGCCATCTCCAAAAACCCCAATCTTCTGCACCTACTCTTGAGTGGTGTGGTAGGGAGGTAAAGGGGCAATTTTGATGGGGTAGGCTGTCACCCACCATTATCCACCACATAGTCTAATTCGCTCTGGGAAATAAGAGGGATGGCCACCCTTTTTGAGTTTTTGTGTGCCTGTAAGGGCGCTCAGTTCAGTAAACTTTGCGGATGAAACATGGGGTATTTACCCCGCTGTACTGGGGCTGCGCAAATCTAAGCACCACAGATGTGGGCCTGACCACAAATGGGTTTCTCACACCGCCCCAAAACTGACATATTCCTTACTGTTTGATATATCAGGTGGCAAAGGCTACCAAGCCAGTTCAAAGTTATGCCTCACATTCGTTACTGCAAGGAATGAGACCAGAATGACCCCCAAGTTGGACTTAATTGAGGAAAGAGGATGGCCGTATATTTTCACAGCTATTTCTAGCAGTTGCATGACTATGGCCAGTGAGCTTGTCTCTTGATTCCTTTTATAGTGATTTAACGCTGGTTTCTGGAAAGCCATAGACCATACATCACCTCCCCCCATATTGTGCACCAAACGCTGAACCCCTCCTTGTCTTCAGAAGACTTATAGGAGCATACGCAGTCAGGATCTCTGGACATTCAAGATGATTAGAGGAAAACTTACACCCTAATTAGTTTTCTTCATACCATAGGAGAACACTTCTCCACACAGCATCTGCTTCTGGACGCTCTGTGAAGGTGTTTTTGACATCTCCTCCCCTCCACATCCTTACAGTCATATAGAAGGTCATCCTCCTTCTGCTTACTCCACTTGCTTAGAGTCACCCCAGTGACCAAGATGTTGCTGCGGAGTTTGAAGAGAAAGTTCTGAACTGGTATAGACCAGCCTCCCCCTCCAACCCCACAAGTCTATCAACCCATGTCGCTTTTTTCAAGTGATCCAGGAAAGAAACGTTGAGCAGAGCTCTATGCCTTATAACTTAAGGAACCTAGAAGTTGTGAACTCTGAGAGGCAGACACCATCACCACCTCACACTTTTAGCCTATCCCGAAGGACAATGAGACTTTCCCATCTGGGGTACCTCCAGCTTTCTCTTAATCACGGGAACACCCGCTAATACTTCTCTCCACAACCTTCTGAACAGGCTTGCCCAACCTCAAATTCAGCCAAAGAAGGAATTGCTTCCCTCCAGCAAGAAGACATTTTATTTGCTTCCACAACAGTCCATGCCTTCCTTACCAGCACCTTAAGGGGCTAGCAACATTATTAGCTGCTTCCACACTAAGCACTATTTGGACATCGCCATCAGGGAGTTCCCCCAGTGAACTGCCCAATAAAGTGCTTGGAGGCCTTACGCAGATGAGGTTCCATCTCCAATTCTCAAGCTCCTACCCAAAAGGGGATTGCAAAATCCTTTTAAAGTCCACTCTCCACCCTCTAATCTACCCTTGTTGCCTTCCCAAGCACTAAAGTAATTCTTCCATTAGCTTGGAGGGTTCCCCGCTTGGAATGGCACCTTGATTGATGACTTATCCAGCACCATATTCTTGTTGTTTTTGTCCCTGCAAGACTTAGCAAGGTAGTCCTCCACTATTGGAAACCAATAAATGGACTTTCCATCCCTAAAACCCATGCATTCCACTTCAGCTGAAGTGCTTTGATCATACTCCCAACGTTAATCAGACTGGTAACCCCTTCTTCACCTCCTGACACAAGTTAAATACCTGGTTTTTGATGCTCGCCCCTGCCAGATGAATTGGATTACTAAACTCTGTATTCTTTTTATGGAAGATGCCGGCGGTGGAACAAGTCAGCAATGTACCATAATCTGAAAAGAATGAAAGTGTTCATGATGATGGCCATGCCCTGATATGATAAATTGAGCCATTGCCACTTCCAAGCCACCTTTTTAAGGTCTAATTTAAGTTTGAGCCTAAATTCATGCAGCAATGTCTGCCCAGGGATGGGACACCGAAGGTAAGAAAACTCTTCCCTTGTTGTCATCCTGGGGATTGAGCTCTTTGGTGCCACATCCAACGATGCCGTTCAGCTGATGGGCTAATCCCTGGATTTTGACAGATTGACCTTGGCGTTGCTTCCATTTTGGTATATCTTCATAATGTTCATCACCACTTCTCCTTTGACAAAAGAAATTCACATATCATCTGCATACATTGAGTGGGAATACTATTAGCCATTGAAGGTAAGTTTCTTCCAGTTCAACTTTTTGAGCGCCACTGAAAGGGTCTCTATTGCAAGGACAAACAACAAGAGAGATAGAAGATCTCCCTGATGCACGCCCCTACACACCTTAAAAGGGTGGTAGATGACCCTGTTGATATTGACAACTGATGAGGCTTTGAAATAATCGCTTTAAGCAGTCTCAACAAGCGCCCTTTGATTCCAACTCTACACAACACTTTCCAAAGAAACTCATGATTTTAAAAATTTATAAATTTTATTTGAAGTGGTTCGACCTGGGGATGATACCACACCAATTGAGGGGAAATCAAATAAATAACAAAGGACGATAAAATCTGGAAAACCTACATGCGCGGCGCATGATAGGACAGGAACTTCAGGGACCGCCTTTACTATTCGATATCTTGGTTCAGGGCTTTGGTGCACAACGCCAACACAGTCATAGTCATCCCCTACCCAATTTTTATGTACCAGAATTGAACTCGGGGAGGCAGTGGTAGAGGTCCCTATTCTACCACTGGGGGTATCCTCCCCTCAAATAAACTAATGATTCACCAGATCATACTCCTTCTCTTGATCAAGAAACATTAGCCACCCCCTCTAGTTATACTGTTTACTTGTCCATTCTTCTATCAGATGAAGCTACAATAAATTGTCAGTAATTGAGCGTCCTGGGATAAACCCATTCCGCTCTTTCCCAATAATGTCCGCCACAACTCCCTTCAGTTGATTGTTTAAGATCTTTAACAAGATCTTATAATCAACGTTAAGTAGAGTCAAAGCCAATAGTTCTCCATGAGGGAGAAATAGACCTCATTATACAACACCACCACCATAACTTTCAAAAAAGCCAGCTTGATTTCACCAGAGACTAGGAGCTGATTGTAGAGCTCAGCGTGCATCTTTAACATTTCAGCCCAAAAAAACTTGTAGAGCTCAAGGATTAACCCATTCTCACCCGGAGCCTTGCCATCCTTTCCATTGCAGATGGCGTCTGACACCTATGACTTGCAGATCACGCTACATAGTTGCTGCTTAGTTTCCATCATCAGTACCTTCAGTCTGCTTGTGAGTAAATCTGGTTGCCTCCAAGTCAATATCTGAGGAGCATAAAGGTCCTCATAGTAGGACTTGGCCACATCAACCATGCAAGTTGAATCCTTCACTTCAGCTCCCTCATCACAAAGTGACAAAATCCTTGTTAATGGTCTAAAAACCTCTACTGCCTTTCAGAGTAGAACCACATTTCTGTTAGAGTCTTCATCTCATCTAGATTTTCTTTGTTTGAGGCGATCCACCATGAAGTCTCCCATTAATTTTGCATACAATTCAGCCTTGACCGTGTAGGCAGATACCCCCATGACTGCATCCTGCTTTCAGGTACTCTCAAAGATCTTCTCTGAGGTTTCATAACTCAAATGCATGGCCTCTAGCTGCCTCCCAAAGCTTTCACATGTCATCTTGAAATCAGCCTTCATCCACAACCATTTTAATGGTGCATCTGGATTACATACAATCTGGCTTATCCACCATCTAACCTTCTTCCTCATTAAATCCTGAAGTGGAGACCACATCAGGAGGTCATAGTGCAGCCTCCAGATCCCCTTTCCTTGCAAAAGCAACTCAAGGTTCACTGATCTGCAGTTCAAGGTCCTGTTGTCCAAAGTACTTGGATCATGACTATGTAGGATCAACTTGCGTGACTCAGGAGAGGCTGAAGAACTGACACAAGTTTAATGTGGGAGAAATGATCCCCAAACGTAAGTTCACCCTTTCTCCCCTTCTCATTATAGCCCACTATCCACACATCTAGTAGGGTAAGGTTGATCATTAAACTGACCAACTTATGGGCTCCAGGATCAGAACTCCAGTTTCCAAAAGCCCAATCCTGTCATTCCTAAAGAATACACAGTTCATGTAACACCTCAGCACTACTGACCCCCCGATGCCTTCCTCCTGGATCCTTAGGCTGACCTTCTGGAAGAAGGCCTTTTCTTTCAGACCCAGAATTGGACGTGCATAAGCCAATAAAATAAATCACTTACTCTTCAAAAGTTGACATTAATGTCACTGCTCTTCCAGTAATCAATACCCTTTTGTCCACACCTTAACCTTGTCCGCCCACCAGACCAAAATACCACTTTGGTTTCTCTCCCTCCCTCTTTCCCTCTACTAAGGGCAAGACCGAGTTTGGTTGATCCACCAAGTGAGAGTAAAGTGATTGTTTCAGAGAAAACTGGAATGCCCAATCCTCTTCCACCCCAGGTTTGTACTTAGTCTCAGTGAGGAAGCTGATATCTATCCCATGTTGTTACAATATGAGTTTCACTCGCTGCTACTTCCTGAGGACATTCAGACCCTGCGCATTAGCAAATTCAACCCAGATTGCCATAGGTTCAAAACTAAAGTGACTTCTGAGTTGGGAAATGGAAGGTCTTACCCTCTTCCACCTCAGATGGTTTAGTGGGACCACATTTGTTCCCCGCTTTCCAGTACTAGACTGGTCAGGGATTGGTGGCTGCTCAGTCACAGCAGCCGCTGGATTCTTAACCTTGCTTGGGTCCTCAACTGAACTCTCCACTTTAGTTGGAGGCATCAGGTCAGAAGGCACTGACCCACTATTGCTAGCAGACATCACCTCCCTTAATTACACCTCTTCTAAGGGCCTCATGCGCTCTTTCCCACCTACATCCATTGTGGTAGCACGCCTCTTTTGCGATTGAGTGATGTGGAGAACCCCATCCGTTTGAGAGGAGTGCTGCTCCATAATGTCCTTTGAAGATCTGGACAAAGCGCCATTAAGCTTGATTTGGAGTGTAGCAGCTTCCCGAAACTTCTGGGTCCACTTTGACTTCTTACTGACCTTCTTGGCGCCTTTCAGCACCTCAGTAACCGCCTCCAAATTTTCTTTGCTAGCCTTCGCCACCTCCTTTTCTTTGGCTGACAACTCAGTTAGCTTCTTCAACGCCTTCTAGAGAGACAACTTCTCTTTCTCTGTGGGGACCATAGGTGATGCCCACTCTCTAGGCCCATCAGGTTTGGCCACTGCCACAGGAGGTTTATCCTGAAGACATTTAGCTCTGACGTGCCCCTTCAAGCCACACAAGAGGAAGCTGTCCAGAGGCACCACAGGGACTCTATAGGTCCCCACTTTAACAGATTGAGGCAACTCCCCATATGTTTTTGAAAGTTCAACTTAAAGGCCCAGTCCCCAGGGCATACGGTGGACTTTTCAAGCTACTGTCCTTCTGCTTCAATTTTTTTACTAACTTGTTCTCATTAAGGGAGATCACTCTGCCAAAGCGTTTCAGCTGAGACATCATGGCCCCTCTAGTGACAACAAGTAACACGTCCCTCAGTATGAATCTTCCAATTTCGGTGCCAATGTTGAGACATATGGTCTTCTTGTTCTTGGTGCTCAAACCGGAAGACAAAACCTGTTATTTTAAGATTAGACTGGAAAGTCATAAGTTTCAACCCAGGAGCCAAACGTGAAATATGGAGTGGGGCATCAAGCACACCTTAATCACGTGGCCCATGAGCATCTCCTTAGACCACCCATTCTTTACTTTCACAATGTAAACCCTCTTGAGGCTCTCCACCATTCTTGCCATCAAAGATTGTTAGGGTCTGGAGTTCCCCGATATAAAAAGCTTTGTTTCAAACCTAAATTCATTAGTGGCCACCGCTGCATAGGAGACCAAAGCCACCTGTGCAGCAGAGGCCACCACTGCTGTTGATTTGTTAACAGAGATGGTTTCTTTAGTTTGTTTTTCAATGAGGTTTGCCTCTCTGGGCCCTTTTTGCCAGGAACCATTGCAGCCCTTTCAGCTTGGTCCATCAATTTGGTAAGTGAGTGCTCTTGCCTTTTGTGGTACCAATGTAAGCCCACGTAAGCTACTGGCTGATATCCAGGATTCAGCCAACCTATAAAACTGCTGTTATTATCGTAGACAGGTGAGCTGATCCTAGCTGAGCAGGATTGCCCAATCTTGTCACTAACACCTGCTTTTGCAGTGACCCGCCTTGTAGGAGAATAGTTTAACAGATGATAAACCCAACTCTTGCCTCTCCTTTCTGGCTATATTTCCTCCCCCCAAAGGAGAGTGGAAGTACCCGCAATAACAGATTGGATCACAGTTATTAGCTTCCATACAACACCTTTTTCAACTAAACTACTGGACCCTTCTGCGGTGCCTCTTTGGGTTCTGGTGTTGGCTACTCAACCATGTTTCCATGGGCTTTCCTAAGTCACGCCATGCAAAGGCCCCAGCTTACCCTACCTAGATCGCATAGCCGCCTTCATAACCCTTTCTTTGGCCAGAAAGAGAATCCTCATGGTTGAGGCGCATAGGGTGCTCTATAGGACTTACTTAAGCACTGTTGATTCCTGAAATGTACGCCTGTTACCAGGGGAATTAACACTGCCATTAGGTGTACCCCCTTTACCACAGTGGCATACTGGCGTTGGTTCTTGCTAACATAATTCTATCCTTCCCTATGGTACTTTTATTGACTTAGTCACAGTCAAATTGAAACATTTATAACAAAAAAGTATTAATAATGAGAGAAATATATATAAAACCAAACTCATAAGTAAACTAAGTAAACATTACACTTGTAATGATCAGTGATTGTACATGAATTTCTTAAGATTGGGACTTTAAAAATTCATTATGATCACAGGTGCAACCACAATTTTCCATTCTGACTTAATTTTTAAATCAATGCATTTTGAGATATCTTTTCAAAATTTATCTATATTTCTGGAAGATTTGGTAAATTTAGGCTAACAATTTTCCAACTTACAGTTGCTGGAACACCATCATTTGTTAAGCTTTTAATGCTTATACTACCATTTAATTTATATAGCTCTTACTGGGATACAATTTATCATATTGGGGTGTGTTCTCCCTTTCCTCGCCTGAAAATCCTATCTATTTGTTACCTCATTAAAATATAGCCCATTTCACATAATTTTGAAGTTTTAAATCTAATCATTAAAATTTATTTATCTGGCGTGGCTGGCCAGGGAGAAGACCAACAGTTTTGAAATACCACATTAGTTGAACCTATGTGCATTTTAACCAAACATGCAAGAGGATAAATGGATGGACTGACCAAGAATAAGACCATAGTCAAGTCAGGGGTACATGGATTTCCAGAAGTAGAAAGTTGGCCATTCTCCATTGAGCACAAAACTGAGATTCCCACCATGTGACATAGGCAGGCAGCTTTCTTATTTTTTACTCCACCTAATCCTGTTGAGACATATATTTGCACAAAGGTCACTTGGTGTGTTACTTCATGGAAACCACCCAAATTTGTTTAATTTCAAACTTTCCTTTTTTAATATGGTTTAGGATGTCCGTTTTTATTTCCAATGCAACCTATTCTGCCAAGCAAAGAGGTAGCTCTCTTTTGGTAGTAGGCTTACATATGTTGAGTTGGCGAAAAAATCTTAGTCACCTTTCACTCTTACAAACCCTAAGTTTATAAGTATTATAAATGTACACAAAACAAAACTAATACTTTACTTACATATCTTATTTATTTAGAATAGCATCTTAATAGTAGCCTTAACTCCTAAAGTAACAAAATTTGTAAAGTTATGTAAAGAGGAAGAACCAAGAATGTAATTTTGAGACTAGATTAAAATTTTTTTATAATATGCTAGCATAAACTTTATAGATATCTTAATTATTATACTTGAACTTTTATGAGATTATATTTTTATAACTATAACGTATCATGCCTTTACACTTTTTATATAACTTAATGTTTTAAATTAAATTCTTTGTTATAGGTAATGAAATATAAGTAAATCATTAACTATATCATTTTATCTATTTTATAGTTTCTGTGATAAAACATAGGGGATTTATGTTAATATGTGCTTATATAAGAGAAAAATATATATGCTTCATAAAATGTCAAATATATAAATTCTTATCTTTATAGAAATAAGTGCAAAATTCTTTTCTCTATAAAGATTGAGAAATGTAACTAACACATATATTTATAGAATGCTTAATAAAATATTTGAGGTGGGTCAACCTAGGGACAAATATACCACATGGAGAATTTCTCTAGCCAGTACAGGTTTTGAACTTAAAACCAGCATTAGGGTGGAAGAAGTTAACCTGCCAGGCTAACCATCCTTTTAGTAGAATGCTTAATAATGAATTTGATTTCATCACCTTTATAAAATAGATCATGTATAATTTAGTATATCTACTTTTTAGATATACTTTTGGATATAACTTCAGTTTAGATCTTAAAAACTTTACAATATCAATATTTTTAATATCTTTTATAATTAATCTTAAACTGAAACTTGTTATACAATTTAAGACTAAAAATGAATGGAGAATTAAATAAAAATTGGAGTGAATAAGATTAAAAGATCTTTATCAAAAAGATTGCAGATCAAAAAGGTAGGAAAAACTGGGTGAGACTGTTGAAATTCTTTATACTCTTTATTGCCATATACAACGTATAATTTAATGTAATAAGGTTGCAAACAACTATAGCTAGAAGATTTATATTTTAAATTTTAATAATTGTAGGAATTCTGGATAGTTATTCTGCTTCTTGGTGCTAACCCAGAATCCCCACAATATGACATGCACAGAATTTTTAATATGTCACATTTGTCAGAAAGAGAAGAGGCAAAGTTCACATAATTTAAATAATTAACTCTTTTTGTAAAGAAAGAAATTAAGTGAGCTAAAAATTAGGGAATAGATTTTATCATTTTTATAATAGTAATAAAAATATGTGTATATGCTTTTTTGTAAGGAACTTTTCAAATGAATAAAAGTATGGTTAAATAATAGTGAGACGCGAAATTCCTTTCCAAAGAATTTTGCATGTCTCACTTGAGTTTAGGATATCACATGTGGAAGGGGTAATACATCTTGCTTCTTCCAATAGCGCATCATTTTACTGATAAAGCGTTACTCAGGGTAAATAGAGATGCTTAGTATGGTTAGCAGCTTATTGTGTTGATCCAACTTTGGGTAGTGAGCTCCAATTTCTAAAATAAGTTTAAATTGGTTTTTAAAATATAAAAAAGTGTATTCAAGGTTCAGATTGTTGCATGTTATATAGAATAAATATAAATATGTTCATAAACAATCAGATTACTATACAAGGTTTGTACTTCATTATACTCTTTTAGCTGTGACCAAACAATTGTAGGTAAAAAATTCATCTAAACAAGATCAGGACTCTAGGCATATTGGAAGTGAGAAAAGTTGATGTTGAGATCTTTGTAAATTAATGAATTATCTGATATAAGCCAATCAATGTGGAAAATTTTTACACTCAAAGTAACCCTTGAAGCCTACAAAAGGGGCTAATTTTGGTGCAAACCCTTTTCCTAAATCATAGTTAGCATTAAGATATATTTGTAATTGTTTTTATAAAGATTGTCTTAAGATGATTTTTTTGGAGGTGAATCTGAGGGTAGGGTCAATGCTATAATACAATACTAGAGAGAAGATAATGGAATCTCTGAAATAAGTAGCTATCTATAATAAATAATAATTTAGAGTTTTACGCCTTCAAGATTAAGTTTTCAAAGTCCCAAAAATTAAAAAGCTTATATATAATTTAAATTATGAGCTGATTAGATAATAGCTATGAGGACATGACTTCAACATAAACAATGACTAAAAACCAAAAACAAGAGCTGTAAGTCTTAGAGTTACTGAAAGATTGAGATTTAATATATTTAACAGCCATTATGAATACTGTCATGGATACAGACAAAATATATCAGAAGTTATTTTTCATCCTCAGGAAGGAATCTTTTCACCTACCAACAATCTCATTTATATAATAATTAGTATTGAGTTTCAGAAAAAAGATTTTGATTCTTTTATAGACCTTGGTGACTCAAATAATTTTCCAAATATTCAGATTGACATAAATCAAAGAAATTTGACAGGTGACGCATGAAAACATAATATACCTGATAGCAACAACAATTACAAAAAAACACCCTTTATATACCTTTAAGGGTCAAAGAATTTTCAAGCATCCAAAGATGGGGGGTATCTAGCCAGTACTGATGATTATGGAAGAATTACCAATGTCCCATCTGATACTAATTTTTCCTGATCAAAATTTCAAAATGAATATCAAAAAATTAAATTAATGACCAAAAAATATATATTATAAGATCATTAATCTAGAGTTCTCATAATGGCACCAAAATTTTAAACCCTGAACCATAAGTACCAATGGGTAACAAGTCACTAATCTGAAGCAGCATTTTCACCCCTGACCTGGAAGTTAAGATTATACAAGGAGATACCCAACATCCTGGTTCAAATATGTCCACAATAAAGATGAAGCACACAATAAAAAATGAGCTAAGTGGATGCCAAAAATAACAAAAGTTAAGAGGCACCTCACTAAAAGGTTCTGATGAATTTACAATAATGCAATTACACCATTTTCTATACTCTAAATCAAACATCTTAAATTATACCTGAAGTACTAGAAAACTTTGGTTTTATAAGAAAGAAGTCTTTTAACAAAGAGTATAAGTATATCATGTTGTTTCATAAGTTTTAGTTTTTGAATAAATCTCCTGTAACCAGTCTAGAATCAGTATCAAGCAGATGATATAGTAGCCAGTATGTTATCTACTCAGAAAGGGACACTTAAGAAGTAATACCTTAGTTGGCATTGATTCCAAATAGAGGTTAGTCCAGGATTCTGTTAGTCTTATTAGAGGTAAAATACCAAGTTTTTATAAAAGAAGAAAAGAAAATATCTAACAAGATAACACCACCAGGGAAAGAAAGAGCTTCAAAAAGAAACACTTGCTACATCAGGTAACAAGTGAAGAATCACTTACTAAGGATTGCATTACACCCTATGCCACATCATAATCACTCTTGGTGTCTAATATGTGTACTCCACGACCCTAATCACAAATCAACCACTCAGTTAATCAAGTAAAAGCTGAGCCGTTGATTCATATTATATTTGATAACCCACAAAGAACGTTGGTAAAGAGCTACAATGTTTGATGAAATTTATGGATACTAAAGGAAAGCAAATAGCAATATATAAATTGATTAAATAAAAAGTAGAAAAAGTTATAGACAAAAAAGCTGTTAGGTAAGTCTATTTAATACCTTCTACCCTCTGTCTTATAAGGCCGCTCCTATCACCACATTTCCTAATTGTTTTTATGTATAAAGGATAAGGCTCTTGTCTAGATAATTCTTCAACTACAAAACAAACACAGAAAATTTTACTATATTAAATTCTCCCAAACCGCTACCCCTTTTCCCAAAATTCTCAAAATATCTGAAACCATGTTCCAAATTTCATGTCTTTTCTTAATTGATTTTTTCTACAATGTCTGATTTTTCCATATTCTTAATTTTCTGTCCGCTGATTTTGGCTCTCCTTTTTCATAATTCGCAATATCTATTTTCAGTTTAATCTTTTGTCTTTGCCAAATAATAGTTACTATGCCAGGGGTAGAGCATGTCTCAATTTATAAACTTTTTATGTAAGTTTAGAGGCTTAATAGGGAGTAGTTAATAATGACATACCCCATCACCTCTCCCAACCCCAATCATTGTGACCATTATGTAATCAAGACATTTCCTCCAAAGCAAAAACAAGAACATGAACCTGAGATGAAGATGCAGCACCCAAAATTAGTGGTGCCAACTCAAAATCTCAAATCCCTTTATCTAAACCAATACCATACATGTAGATGCACTGACCTATTTTGTTCCTCTTTTACTTAAGTTTTTTAAACATTGCTGTTCCAATCTTTTAGTTTTGTTTTTTAAATAGAATTTTGTTCATCATGATGCACGTTGTGACCAACATGCACTTGCTAATATGGCCGACCCTTCATTGGATAAAAGGCTTTAGAGCCATAGTGATACTAATTGCTTGTGCTTTGGATGGTATCACAGGAACTTTAAGATGGTAACTAAATCAAACTTGAGATTCCATGGTCATTATATGTTACTCTTATTACAGTACTTATGCTAAATAAAATTAATAATATATTTAACAAAATTAGAAAACTATATAAACGTTGTAGTTTATATGAGGAATAAGTTTAGTAGATTTGAAGCTGAATTGATCTTTAATATACTTTCAAACAAATTAAACTTTATCTAGAAAAAAGATCTAAGTACTTTAAATTTATAATTTTTATCTTTAAGATATTTAACTCTGTTAATAGAGATGAGAAAAACTAAGTTACTGTTGATAAAGCCTATATACCTATTGGACTGTACTATCTAACTTAATTATTTACATAAAACTTGTGTTATGCAAACCTTTATTATAGCAAATTGGTTCTTTCTAGTAGTTGACAAAGAATTTATTTAGAACAATCATATAATTATCCATAGAATAGATATAACTACAAAATAAATCATATTACGCATTCAGTATTTTGTGGGTGAATTATTCCCTAAACTAAAGATTCTATGCTTGAACTTGACAGAGTGATTTGTCTATGGTAGGGTAAAAAGTGAGGACACCAAATGACTCTTATAGTGTTTTGGTTTAGTTAGCAGTTATTCATCCTAATACTATAACTTGTAAATTAAAATAATTGGTGAAAAGCTGATATAATACTTTTTTGCAGGACCGTATAACTTAGAATTGAGGAATAAAATATTTTCATTTACTATATATATATATATATTAAAACAATCAAGTAAACTATTTTAAATTTATTTTTTAGTTGCATATGATATCATAAGCTTGCTAAATGTTAGTATAAAGATTTGCCAATTACTCAATATTTTGGATCCTTTTTTATAGACTTTACTCTATTACAGTTGCTATACTTGTTTGAGTCTCAAATTCTTGTTCACTTGTATAATTTTTAGAATCAGGTTTATTCATGCATCTAAAATAAATTTCTTATCTTGAGCAATTTTTCAATTTGTAACCCCTATTTATAGGGTGATTCTTCCATTCTTTTTTTAGTACTAGATGGTCCCAACCCAAGGGGGGATTCATCGATGTATGATTCTTCCATTCTTCTGTTTGTAAATTTTGTTTTATGGTTTGTCATTATTAGATAGATTTTGATTAGTTGATAGGACTGTATCATAATGCTTCATATATAGCAGATCCTTCAAAAATATTATAGGCCTTAATATGGAAATAAGTTGAGATCTAATTCTTTACAGCCATAAAATTGCTTTTAGTCTTACTTTAATATAATGTAATGGTCAGGAAACCTGTACCGTCACATTAGTCCCATTGAATAAAAAATCCTTGATCTCATCTGGGCAATGACAACAATCTTCAGCCGTTTTCCATGTAGATTATTTAACAGGATAGTCCTTTGATTTTACGATACTTTTGTTGGCCACATACCAACTTTCTGTCCACAATCTCATTGACCTCATGCTCAAGAGTGTTAGAAATGCAGGTAGAATTGGGAATGACTTTTCTGGAGGAGGCCCCTTGAACAATTTGAGTTGGGAAATGGGAATGGTTGGGTGTTTTCACAATCCTTGTAGTAAGGCTGGTTCATAGGTAACTGGGTTTAATTGATCAATCACCTAATATGGGCAATGCATACAGGGTAAAATTATTGGTTAGTGCTAGTATAATATAGTTTAATGATTAAATTTATACATAGCTTCCAACCTTTATCCCAGGGTTACCATGTCTCTTCTTGTCCGCCTTTCATTTTGACATTCACTACGTGGTCCAACCATTTATTAAGGTGTTGGAAAATATCCTTGACACTCTTGGCAATATTACCTGTGGATTCTGCCCTTCTATTAATAGATCCATGGGGTCTGGATGATACCAATGGTTGTTGAAGAAAGGGCACAATCCATTTGATTCATGAATCAAGTTACTGTACGTTACTAAGCTAACCTAAATAATTCCTCCAGTCTGTCTGATGACCTGACACATAGCAATAGAGTATTTTTAAATCACCTAATTTACCCTCTCAATCTGTCCATCCAATTGCATGTGGTAAACAGAGGTTTTAAAGGCTTAATTTGTAGATTTTTTAACAGACCATCCTAGAACTTTAACCTAACTGGGGTCCACAATCAGGTAGTATCTTCCCAGAAACATTATGGCACAAAAACTTTTTTGGGTATTGCTGCCGCCACTATTGAAGTAATTTTATAGTGCATAGAATTCGCTTGGCATGCTTTATCAACTAATACCAACTACCATGATTGAGTATGTTTATCTAGACTTTGGCAGTAAGTAGATAAAATGATACTAATTGATGTCCTTGGTTTGTGGGGTCTCTGTAGGGGCAAAAACTTCCTCTAGTGAAATATTATGTTGAGTCTTGACATGAGTGCAGGTAAGGCACTGACTAATGTAAAACTTAATCTGTCTTACTACCAAGGCTACACACAGTGCTTTGCAACTAGGCCTAAGGTCTTTGTGATTCCAAGGTTGCCAACCAGTAAATGGTTATGACAGGCCTGTAAACCTGAGGATCACTCGCTTGATAAATTAAATCCTGTGCATCTAATCAGGAAGAAATTTGGCCAATAGAACCTCAATTTTTGCCAGTGTCTTATGGTAATTTGACCGTTCAGAAGCTCACTAGAATTATTCAAATAAATTCGACTCTTCTGGTCAATATTAAGCTTAATTTTTCTACAACTTGGGAGCTTATACTGATGAAGGCAAAATTAAAGGCTGAGGTTTCTGACTTAACAGCTTGTTGACACTTTTCAAGAAAAGATTCTAATAAAAAAGCAAATAATGAGAATTAAGAAAATATACCTTTAGGGGGTGGAAAGTGAGTCATTAGGTGTACGGCTACCAATCTGAAAATTGTAGGTTTGATTCCTGCCCTTCACACATCAATTGAGGTGCTAGCCAAAGGAAGCTATTGGAAGTTAGTAGGTCTAAAAACACGAAATCTTACCCATTATATAATTAAAAAAATCTGAGTCCTAATCCAGAGGTGGAAAAACTTTTTGATGAAGTTGACCCTGCTAAGGTTTCATGTCAATATTCTCTTTCTTTCTCTCTTTTATTAATGTCTGCCCATGTTCAGCTTGCTTTAAATAAATAGAAAATATACCTTTATCTTAAAATAATGGATGATTATTCATTAAGCCAGGCGCCAGTATTTATACCTCCAGGGCATCTTCTGGCCTCATTTTGAGCATGTAATTCCCTCAGATATTATTTTTACCTCAGTTCAGACCATGAACTGATACGCCTATGACCTATTGCTTGGACTATTGGTGACAAAACACTCTCATATTTAAGAAGGTGTCAGGGACAAAAATGACAACATGGGCGTGCAAAATTATCCTATAATCATCTTAAAAGTGATTTTTGTCATGCAGCTGATAAAATACAACTTCTGGGAAACTTGACATCAATTTTATGCAAATGATGTACCCATAATTGGGATGTCTGCAGGCCTCTCTCAATAGCACTAGGTATTACCATTTGGATAATCCATGTGTAAGTGCTATCATGACAGTTCATGGATCATTACATGAACTTCACCATAGGGAAGGAAACTGATTACAAAAATATGATGGAAATCTTATAAAAATTCGTCCAAGGGAATTTAAGAAGTACTCTAAGGGATCAATCCTCAGACAATTTTTTAAAGATCAATGCTTGATATTATGCTCAATTAATCATGACAAAATGCCAAGGTGTCATGACTATAATCAGCCTAATAAAAAATAAGGGTAGTCAGCCTGAGCTGTCAAAAGGATAATCAGCCTAAATTGATGTTAGAATATATGGTCCAAATCATAGTAAAAATAATCAGCAATAGTTGAGAACTAGGGTATGTGGCCCTAGTATTAGAGAGGGTATTGGCCTGAGCTATGGTTGTCAAAGGGTTTATTTTTGAGCCAACCACCAGAATCTGACTTTTCCCTCCACTGACTCTAAAATAAACTCAAGATTCCCTATTATCCTTCATTGATTATCATCATTCTTTAGTTTTTCCAAATTGCTGATAGATATGGGGCCAGGTGCATAACCTTAATGTCAGTCCTAATTGCTGATGAATTTAAATTTGGGCTCCTCCCCTCCTCAAGAGTGAAAAATAGTATTATTTATTAAATTTATTATGAGGCACGCCAACCAGGGGACAGACATTACTGAAGCGCAGAGAGTGACAAAACAAAAAAACCAAACTAACAAAACTCTCAGACTGAAAGAAAACGACTGTTCAAAAATGTGCAA
Organism: Massospora cicadina; assembly: GCA_022478985.1. Lineage (NCBI taxonomy): Eukaryota > Fungi > Entomophthoromycota > Entomophthoromycetes > Entomophthorales > Entomophthoraceae > Massospora > Massospora cicadina. Next base: position 46,386 of record JAKSZP010017135.1, read on the forward strand.
AACATATTGATTGAGATACCAACCTACCAGGTGGGACAGCGCTGAGGCGCTCATCCTACCATGGTGGAAGGGGAGGGGGGATAGGGGGGCTCAACTCAGACTCATGCGCCTCATAGGCGAGAGCACAGGCCAATGAAGAGATCAAAGGGGTGGGGTGATCAGCAACATGAAAAGTGAGATTAGTAACAAGAAGCTGCTTGAGGAATTGATTGTACAACAGTAAGTCGCCAATGTATTTGGCAAGGGTGGCCTCCGCCTTAATGCGGAGGGCAGGGAGCTAGTACAGTGAAGCCATAGAGGCTTGGGTAACTTGAGAGTTGGCCTGTGAGGCGGAAACCACTCTCAGGATGGCATCCTTAGCGCGCCTGTGAAACTTCAATGGTCATTTTGTGGTTTACAGGTGTGGATGGCCTGAGAATGGGGGCAGGATTTCTGTGGCTAGCGCTGCTACTGATGATTTGGCCATTTCACAGATATTGGTTACTTCAGGGTGGGTGGCTGCTGCAACACCAAGCTGGTGGTCTGAGCAGAACTTCACGGCGTCCAGTTGGGGGGCATAATATTGTTGAACAACTGGTTTGGGATTCTGACTCTGGACAAATTCATCATATGTGGGTTGCAATGCCTCTATAAAATTATCCATCTCATCAGTCTCAGACAATGAGGACCATGGGTTCAGGTCAAACTCAAATTTGGGGTCTGCAAATTGAAGTGGTGTGGCTAGCAATTGCAGAATAATGTGGGAACCCACATTAATATAAGCTGATCCCTGATTTGATGAGGTGCAAGTGGCACTGGGCGAGGCGCAGGTCGCACTGGCCTGAGGAAGGGGCTGATTGGCTGCAGCAGGCACTAAGGCGGCAGCAGGCTTTGGGGGAGGGGGGTAGTATTGTACCCCATGTTGGAAAAGTAGTGGGGTGCGAGGCAAAGTGGGGGCCTTGCGATGACTGCGCTGGGTCAGAGGAAGTTGTTTAGGGAGAGTCATTTGGCCTTTGAGAGATCTAACTCAAAGCAGGAAGGACAGATTGTCCTCCCACTCTCTACTTGGGCCCATAAGGGTGATTGGGGGCAGAGAGGATTTAGCGTGTGTGGAAGTGATAAAGCAATTTTAAGATTTATTGGGCTGATTGTGGCAAATACCCAAGGCCCAGCTAGGCGAGTGGCCCCATTGGGGACCTTGAACTGAAGGATGGGGTTGGAGCCATATGCAGCTAATCCATCCATTAACTCCCGATGGAGTACTGAGGGGGGGAGATGAGTGGGCAACCCCATGAATTGGACTGCTATAGTGGTGTTGGTGGGAGCCAGGTGCATGTATTTGGGATGGGTGTGCCCTTGAAAACCAGGGGCACAGTAGCCACAGTGGCGGCGTTGGCTTTACAGGTGAAGCCGAGGTTGAAATACCCCTTAAAGGGGTAGAAGTCAATGAAGCCAGCTGGTCACATCACCACCTGAGCCAGGTCAATAATTGCTTGTTCCTCATATGGGAACAATTTACTGTATTCAACCAAAAACCAAATTGGAGCTAGGAGCGGGGGAGAACAAGTGGGCTGTGAGGCACCACCTGGGTTCATGCCAGGTGGATAGCGAGATCCTTGGGCGGACTAAAATGACCCAAAGAACTTGTTTGGACTAGACAATCCAGACTGAGTGCGTTTTCCTGCCAGATGGAAAATGGTAGGTGGGGTTTCACAGCTGCCCCACACTGGAGCAGCTGGTGACAAATCTGACGTCATTGGGGATTGAACTGCCGCGGTTGGCATTCAATCACTAATTGTTTACTTAATTACTGTTTTTTCTAATAAAATTGCTCAAAAGTGACTTTATGTGGAAAGAAAAAGTTTTAAAATAGTATTACTTAATTAGGTTATATAATACTTTATTTTTATTTCGTTTATTTTAATTTTTAATTTTTAACTTTTAATTTTAATGTTATAATTTTTTCCTTATTTTTTCCCATTTTCACTATAATATTATTATCTATATGTCTCTCTTAATCAGTCAAATTATTGAACTTTCTTAGAAATTTTACATAGACCCAGTTGTATATATATACAGCCCTAACATCCTTAGTTGTGTATATGAATTGGGATGTCTTCTCAAAATTTTGCATGACCCAATCCAGATGCAATATAACTTCTGCAATTGGCCCAATCTGTGTGTTACAAAAATAAAACTTTATAGTTAACTTCATAATCGGCCAATTCATAGCAGATTTTACAAATTTCTTTTCATGTCAGGACTTTTTCACTGAAAAACTGTCCTAGTAGACTTGAGTTTGCAATTTTTTATGGTATCTGTAAGCTTTTCAACATATTAAGGATAGTTGTTGTTGAATACTGGGCTTTGTTCTGATGGCTGGTTATTTGTCAGGTGTGAAATGCAGTTTCGTGCGTCTATTGTGTGAGGACAATAGACAGGAAGGTGATTTAGAGTTTAAAATATAACTTTTTTGGTAGTACTTAACTTCGTATACCCTGTAGTTTACTTGGACAATGGCACGCCGCCCTGATATTACTGATCCAAAGTAAATACCAACTAGTACAAAGTAAAATACTAAAAAAAAGTTTACGAGTTAAACTATAAACTTAGTCCAGTAGTTGAATCTATTTTATTAGTATCAACTTGAGGGTTATTTATAGGGTTCAATGTTAACCACATCTTACCCATGATGTCTCATTTCTAATGGCACTTGGTCATGTAAAATGTTTATAAGAACGTTTACAAATACTTCATCTTAGGGCATCATACTCAGCCTCAGGGTTGGAGTAAACACCATCATCATTCTCAAGATGGCATTTCATATGCATCTTCAAATAGCTGAACTTACACTTTCACATGTAATCAGCAGCACATACCAAGGAGATTCATATCACTAATTAGTAATTAATTTGGTCAAAAACTTGACCAACATTAAAACTAATTTTGACATAGACCAACAAAGCCCACATGCCTGAGTCATTAATTCAAAACTTAAATTTAAGTTTGACCTAACCAACAAAGCCCTCAAGCCCATGTCATCATAGTCAAATATAATTAAGTGAAATTGCTAGGCCACAAATTCAAGTTTGGGTATACTTAAGATATCTTTGGTTTATAATAACCAACAATTTAGATCCAGTCAACCATTCAACAGTTGTTCTAACCAGATTTTTCTAGGACCATATATAGTAGAAATGGTAGGGCCAGATGTCTTCCATACAATAACTGAAAAAGGGCATCCTGGTAGTTGAAGGTTAGTAGATATTTTAGGTAAATACTGAAGAACTCAAGAAGGTACTCCATTCAGATGGTTTGGTGAAGTTATTTTCCTGATGATATTCACCAATGTCCCATTTCTCGCTCAACCATACCATTGGTTTCAAAATGATAGGGATCAGAAAGCACTCCTCATAATCCCATTAATTATTTGAGCTTGGTGAGGACATGGGCTGTGAAGTTGTTCCATTATTGGAAGAATAATCCGGAGACATCCATGCTTGTGGAGGATGTTTTCAAGGATGAACGTGGCTGTAGTTATTGCTTCTGCTTCCTGAATAGCCTTGCTTTTAACCATTTAGTCAAGTGGTCAATAGCTATGCTAATATACTTGGCCTTTGAATTGCTTGTTTATAGAAGGCTGACAACGTTGATAAATACAGTGTGTCAGGCAAACTTGGATTGTACAAACTAATAAGAAATGCTTTTCAGAACGGTTTCTCACCTTGACACTCTGCAGAGCATTCTAGAGTTTATAAATGCCAAAATGCATTGACTCCCAACAGAAAAATGCTTCAGATGCTCCTTCATCTTCTTAAATCCACCATGCCATATGGCCTTATGGGAAGCCAAGATGATGTCTGTTTGGGCTGATGGTCTTGGAAAAATGTACTTTTTGCCATTGATGATCTTATAAAGTGTCATGTTTTGAATAGTTATATTTTTCATAAATCAATGTTATTTTTTAGATGGATTCAGGCTCATCTTGGTACTGTCCACTGATCATCTTCTTAAACAACTCATTGGCGTCCAGACTAAGCATTGTGATAATGGTCAGTCAAGAAAGGCATCAGCGTTTTGATGCTTTACTCCAGTGCAATGCTTAATTGTGTAGTCAGTGTCATGGACACATGAAATTATAGTGGGGACCAACCCCAAGGATAAGGCTGGGCGCCAGGAGGCCCAGAAGGTGAAACTTCAGGCTCTTCCTGACCTTAGGCTTGCCCTAGACCAACGCTGAGTATGGGCAAATTATGCCCAGGTTGGTACTAGTGGGGTGCCAAATGCCCAGCCCCTTACGTTGGCCCAGGCGTTGAAATGAACGGTTTACATAATTAATGCAGATGATTTGGTTCAGTTAGTTGAGGAACGGGGTTTCAAAGCCTATTCCATTTATGAAATTTCATGATTGGGTTGAATCCAACTTCAGTCGAATACATGAGTGTGACAGTTTTGGTGTATTCTACCAATTGATATGGTAGTGTGTGCTTATTGGGGGGTTGGTGCTTGATCCCACTTCATAAAACCCTTTATTCACCCGTCAATGCTTAACTATTTTTCCCTGACCAACATTCCTTGTTGATCGACTTCCCAATAAACTTTTCCCTGATTTTTCCGTTTTTCATATATTATCTTTAGCAAACCTGTGTGTGGACATTTTCAAGGAGGTCTCGCGCTATATTAACCAACTTAACTGAAATTCAATATAATTTTCATCTCATGCACCATTGGGTCGCCCAGGTTCCCTCCAACCTTGGAAGTTTACCCATTTCCACTTGGTGCACCACGTCGTTTTTGGTATATTATTTGCATCCTGATCTCTCTTCTTCCTTTAAGTTACTATAGCTCCAGCACCCTCTGCTGGGCTCTAGTAACCTTGGTACTAATGGCTAGTTTACATGCGTAGGCTCTGTGCACTGAGCACCACCACGCTGGAAATGGGAGAGTTATAGACACTCTCCTTACATTAGTTGACCAATCATCTAGAAATATGTGTTCAAACTTTTCTGTGTGAAACTTTTTGCGAAGTGTAAATGGTGGGCACTAGCTGAGGGCAGCAGCTATGGTCAACCGCGCCGCTGTTTTCTCTTTTTTTACACATATTAGAGCAACTTGGCGTTATTAATTACTTCCAACTGAAAAGTATACGCCCTTCATTCTTGTACCTGGTGGATACAGAAATTTGAGGTCTGGAAGTTGTGATTCCCTAACTTTCCGCCAGAATTACCAATTTCAATTTTATTAAATGGGGTCTATTTTGACAGTTCATTCAGATAATGCCAGTGGAATCAGCACAGAGGGCCCTGAGGGTGTTGGCCTTGAATAATTTTGGGCATTTCATTGATGTTAAGGGAATAGGGTCATTCGCATCTATAAACGTGTTTTATAATGGAAACCTGATATATACCTCTGAATCATATTTGCTCTCTTATAACTCAGATATGGAACCTATTCGTGTGTATGGAATCACCCCAGAAAATTTCCGTTTGACATCTTCCATGATTTGCATCACTCAGGAAGTTTTAAAAAAACTGCGCTTACAATATGAAAATGTTTATGCCCCTGCTGAGACTTGGAGGGATATGTGGCTTCAGTAGTATGAGTGGCCAAGTATCCCTCTCACAATTCGATTCAAGTCATACTAGGTGACATGTTAATGCCAAATGAAGAGTTTGTTGGTGATTTACTGACATTTTCAGCTTTAAATAAAGATCATTCTGGGTATTTTCTACTGACTGCCATCCTTTCCCCTCCTTTAGGGAAACTCAGCACCACTATTCTGGTGGATACTGGCGCCACTAAAAACTTTATGGACCAGTGCCTAGCTGACTATCTTGGGCTGAGTACCTGCTAGGTGGTATGCTTAGGGTAGGGGCGTCTCAAGGTATTCCCAATATGAATATCATGGGGACAGTGGACTATCAGGTTGGCAAGTACCACTTGTTGGAACACTTCCAAGCTATCAAAAACCTCTTGTACCCTATCATTTTGGATGTGGAGTGGCGGCGGAAGTTTGACGTCAGAACCAACTTAAACGAGATTACCCTCTCCCTCACCATGAAGAATGGTCACACCTTAGTTGTGCCTTTGTCAGAAAGAACGCCCAGTGAGAATTTCCCCACTGGCCACTTTCACCCTTATAGCCTTGCCACATTGCTGAAGCCCTCAGTGGATGTTCCTATACCTTCCTTCTTGGAGGTTTTGGAATCCTCTTTTGATAAAGAATCTGCTAACACACTACCTAAGCACTCTGAGTTTGATTGTGACTTCAATCTCACTGTGGATCTGGTGCATATATCTTCCCCATTTACCCATTGACTGTCCGGGAGGAAGAGGCGTTGGATGTGTGGGTGAAGGAACAGTTAGCCAAAGGCGCGATTTTTCAGCGTACCTCCCATGTATGCTCCCCACTTCTCTTTGTGGAGAAGTCTGATAGTACTTTATGCTTGTGTGTGGACTACGGGATTTTTAACAACATCACTGTACCTCACCTCCATCCCATCCCTTTGGATTCACAGATTGCGCGCTATGTGGAGTAGGCGAAGGTCTTCAAGATGGATTGCCTCAATCTAATTAATCAGATCAGGATAAAAAAGGGCCAGGAGTAGTTAACCGCCTTCTGCACCAGAAAAGGAATATTCCAGTTTTGGGTCATGCCCTTTGGGCTTAAGAATGCCCCTGCTACCTTTCAACGCCGCATTAATGCAGCGTTGGAGAACTTGTTAGGAGTATGCGCGGTTGCCTACATGGATGATATCCTAGTGTTTTCCCCTGATCCGGAGTCCCATGCAGTCCACTTTCAGCAAGTGGTGGAGAGATTAAAGGCACCCAGCCTTACGTTGAAGATAAGCAAGTGTGAAATTTTCAAGTCCCAGGTCACGTTTCTGCGCAACTTCATGTTTGACCAGGGACACATGATAACTCCAGACAAGGAGAAGGCGATTTGTGAGTGGCCCACCCCCACCTCGTTCAAGGAGTTGAGGAGCTTCTTGGGGACGTGTACGTTCCTCAAGAAATTCACCCACAATCTCTCTGAGGTGGCAGCTCCCTTATACAAGGCTAGCGGTGCCAAGGTGCTTCAGTGGCCCCCGTTTTGGAGGATGCTTTCCAAGCAGTGAAGTGCACCCTGTTGTCCAGGTCTGTTCTTTGTCATGTCAACCCTGCAAAGGAGTTCATTGTGTCTACTGATGCCTCCAACTTGCCATAGCAGCTGCCTTATTACAAGAAGGTGAAGATGGGATAGAGCATCCGGTGGGATATTTTTCTAGGAAAATGTCTTTTCCAGAGTTGAATTATGCCGTTTATGATAAGGAGTTACTGGAAGTGGTGGAGGCGCTGACTTATTGGCATCACCACTTGCATGGCTCATCCCAACCTTTCCAGGTAAATACAGACCACTGTGTCTTGCTGTACAACCGCTCTTCTCATGTCCTAACCCCACGACAGACCTATTGGCATGAGTCCCTTTCCCAATTTGCATTCATGTATGAGTTCATTAAGGGCAAGGATAATGGTTTGGCGGATGCTTTGAACTGCATTCCTGCTTTAGCACCCAATCCCAAGGAGGTAGAAGTTCATAAAACACAGTTGATGATTCCGCCAGATAAAATTTTATCCCAACTTCCCTCTCCTCCTGCCAGCGGGCCCGCGCTTCCCCCTCTGGAAAATGTGGAGGAATATAGTATGTAAAGAAGGGTAGTCCTTTCACAGCCACTAGCAGCTGAATATACCATGATACTTGCTAAGTGCGAGTTGAATCAAGAGGATCTCTCCAGGGGCTATCACATGAAGGATGAGATGGTGTGGTCTCAGGGGCGCCTATGGGTTCCTGCTGGACCAATCCGCCTGGAAATCATCTGGGACCATCATGATGGACTCACCATTGGTCATACTGGTAAAGCGAAGACATTGGAGTTAATATGACGCACATATAATTGGAAGGGCTTGACTGCTCAGGTGGGGCGGTATTGTAAGGAGTGTTTAATCTGCAACCAAAGGAAGCCACATAGTCAACCTTTAGCTGGGTTTTTGGTACCAGTCTAGAAAGCTGAAGGGCCCTGGACTTCCCTATCGGTGGATTTTATTGTAGAACTACCTGTCTCAGATGGTTACAATGCCATCATGGTGGTGGTGGACCAGTTTACAAAGTTCGCCCACTTCATTCCTTGCAGAACTACAATAACCGCGGCTGAGATGGCCAGGCTCTTTGTCAAGCATTTGTTTGCGCTCCATGGAGTTCCCCAAGAGATTATCAGTGACTGGTACCCTAATTTACCTCTGTTTTTTGGGAAGAGCTGTGTAAGTCTCTTCAGATTTGCCCTTGCTGTTCGACTGCCTATCACCCTCAATAAGATTGGCAGACTGAACGAGTGAACCATTGTTTGGAGCAGTTCCTGCGGTGTTACACCGCCACAGACCATTCAGATTGGACTTCTCACCTTCCTTTGGCCCAATATAGTTACAACAACAAGTTTTATTCTTCAATCAGTTGTTCTTTTTTTCGCTATCCATGGCTTTAACCCCACCTTTAACATGGAGCCCAGCTGTGGGTCTAAGGTTGAAGCGGTGGTGGACTTTGCTAAGACCATCAAGAAGGTCCACCAAGGGGAATCACAAGTTTGGAGGCGGCTATGCTAGTTTATAAGTAAAACGCTGATGGTAAGCTCTGAGTGGGTCCGCGTAAAATGAAGGGGATCTCGTGATGCTTGATGCTCATAACATCCCCAAGAAGCAGCCATGCAAGAAGATGAGGCTAAAGAGGATTGGCCCCTACCGCGTTTTTAGAAAGGTGGGTCATGCCCCATACCAGTTGGATCTTCCCTCTGCGTTTTGGATCTTCTCCATCTTTCATGAGAGCAAATTGACATTGTTTGAGGGCCCCCACCAGAGACTCCTGAGCCTATCTCGTGGATGGGGCTCCAGAGTGGGAGGTGGAAGAAATATTTGCCTCCCGCCGTGTTAAAAGAAAACTTGTCTACTTGGTACCTTGGAAGGGCTTTGATGCTGCAGAGAACAGTTGGGTCCCAGCATGCAAATGTGTGCATGCCCAAGATATTATTGAAGCCTTCCACAATCGTTTCCCTCAGGCTGCTGGATCTCAACCCAAACTGACCGTTGCCAACATGAAGTTGGCCCCTGCCTACAAGAACTTTCCCTTGTGCAAGCCCCTGGAGGGAGGGCTGAGCCCCATCAGGAGGAGAGGGTAATGTCATGGGTTGATGGCATCATAGTGGGGACCAACCCCAAGGATAAGGCTGGGCGCCAGGAGGCCCAGAGGTTGAAACTTCAGGCTCTCCCAAACCTTAGGCATACCCTAGACCAACGCTGAGTATGGGCAAATTATGCCCAGGTTGGTACTAGTGGGGTGCCAAATGCCCAGCCCCTTACGTTGGCCCAGGCGTTGAAATGAACGGTTTACATAATTAATGCAGATGATTTGGTTCAGTTAGTTGAGGAACGGGGTTTCAAAACCTATTCCATTTATGAAATTTCATGATTGGGTTGAATCCAACTTCAGTCAAATACATGAGTGTGACAGTTTTGGTGTATTCTACCAATTGAGATGGTAGTGTGTGCTTATTGGGGGGTTGGTGCTTGATCCCACTTCATAAAACCCTTTATTCACCCGTCAATGCTTAACTATTTTTCCCTGACCAACATTCCTTGTTGATCGACTTCCCAATAAACTTTTCCCTGATTTTTCCGTTTTTCATATATTATCTTTAGCAAACCTGTGTGTGGACATTTTCAAGGAGGTCTCGCGCTATATTAACCAACTTAACTGAAGTTCAATATAATTTTCATCTCGTGCACCTTTGGGTCACCCAGGTTCCCTATAACCTGGGAAGTTTACCCCTTTCCACTTGGTGCACCACGTCGTTTTTGGTCTATTATTTGCTATCCTGATCTTTCTTCTTCCTTTAAGTTACTATAGGTCCAGCACCCTATGCTGGGCTCTAGTAACCTTGGTACTAATGGCTAGTTTCCTTGAGTTGGCTCTATGTACCGAGCACCACCACGCTGGAAACAGGAGAGTTATAGAAACTCTCCTTACAGTCAGAGGCTTGAAGTTTCAATGCCTAGTGGGCTAATAGGCCCCTAAGCTCTCAAGCTGTTCAGCCATCTTAAGGTTGCATGATTGGTAACAACTTTCAAGTGAGTGCCATGCAGGCAGACACATAATTGTTTGCAAGCATATAAAATGGCTAAATTTTTTATTTTGTCGCCGTATAATTTATCTTTGTGAATGTTTAAGGTCCAACTAGCAAAGGAAACTGGATGTTTTCGCCATCTTCCTCAATCTGAGAAAATATGGCTCCAACTGCATTAGGGATGCGTCAGTCAGGATGATAAATTCACGATCAAAGTTCTGATATCAAAGAACAGGTGCATCCAATAATGCCAAATATAGTTGATTAAATGCATTTTGGCATGCTGAAGTAAATCAAATGGTACCTTATCCTTAAGTAGATAGAAAAGTGGTTCTCCAAATTGTGTGAAGTCAGCGATAAAAATGGTGATAGTACCTGATCGTGCCTAGGAATACTTAGATATTGTGCTTGGATTCGTGCCAATTCATTTTTGGAGATGGCATCCAGCTTAGAGGGTTGGGACTGAAGACCCACTTTATCAATTACAAATCTGAGATATTCCAGCTGATCTTTGAAAAACTGGCATTTTCTAGGCTTGATTTCTAATATTGTAGCTTCTAGACTTTTGTAAAACCTCTTCTAAGAGTTCCAGGTGGTCATCAAAAGTGCGTCTGGAAACGTTGATATCATCAAGGTACACTATTACACATGACAACTTCAAATCTCCCAGAGTTATGTCCATGGCTCTCTGGAAGATAACCAGGGCATTGTAGAGCCCTTGAGTCATTCTTGTCAGCTGGAATTGTCCTTTTTTGATTATGATTGCATATTCTCACGCTCCTCTTTTTGGCATATCCATTTGCTAATACCTACTAATAAGATTCATTGCCAAGAAGAACTTTGGGTCCCCTAGCCTTTACAAGGCATTGTCAATTTTTGGCAGAGGGTACAAGTCCTTCTTCGTGATGTTGTTTAATAAAGTAATTAATGACTACTCATTTGCTTCTGTCCTTTTTCTTTACTATTAAAATTGGTGCAGCCAAAGGAATTTTTGAAGGCACTAACATGTCATAATTAAGAGTTTCTTAATCTCGTTGGATACAGCTTTTTCTGATGGTTTTGAGTTTCTATTTGGGCGTAATCAAATTGGTTTATAGCCCAGTACCAATTTTGTGGATGACACCATTAGCACTTTCCAAGTCAAAATCATCTCAAGCATATATTTCCCAATTTTACGAAAATTACTCCTGAGCTTGGCCTTTCATGGAATTGGTCAGGTTGCTTAAATTTGGCCATAAGGAACAACATTTTCAAGGCTGTTTAGGTCCTTTCCATGATGCCCTAATTTGACAAAAGTTCCAAACTTATGAAATGAGTTAATTTCTGTGCTAGGGAACAGATGCAGAAAAGCAATTGTCTAATGTTGCTTAATAGTAATGGGCCAATTTTGTATCTTTGCACACAAGATGGGATTTTCTCCATGGCCAGGGATGATGATATTAGGTGTGACGTTTGGCTTGAATTGCGATTTGAACCCTGGTTGATATAATTCACCATAAAGTATTTCTTAGATTTTAATTGTTATCCTGTCAGGATGATTATTAGATCTCCAGATGGTATAGTAATGTACATATTTGACCGAGGTAGGATGCCATTTGACTCATTGATATTGGTGGATAGTACTTTTTATCTTTGACCGCGCTTTGACATACTCAATAAGATCCACTCCATCTTTGTAGGCCAGATTAAAAAAAGCTGTGCTTCTTTTTCTCAACTTCTCAATCATTATTATAGTAATTTAGGTTAGCATGTCCAAGAACAATGAAAGTATCATTATTGTGATTGGTAACAACTCCATATCTCCTCAGGAAATTAATCACAATTAGTATTGTATCTTGTATTTGGTATAACTATGGCAGGTGCCATCACTAAAAAAGGATCTGAATCTGAGAGGTAGGGTACTGTATGCACCCAGCAATTTAGTTGTATGCGAACCAACTGTACCATATTCTGACAGTGGGCAACATCAGGCGCAATTTTCAACTTTTTAACCTTTTTGTGCTGACTATATTGATAGGGGAACCTCTATTGACAATGGCCTGAACTTGCACCTTGTTACTGATATGTCCATATAAGTACATTCAGAGTAGTCTTAGAGGTATTTATTGTTTGATACTGTGATTGTTGCCTGATTTCAGATGTAGTTTCAGACTTGAGCAGATATCTGGAAAGTTATTTACTAATGTCTTAATGTGAATGGCTACTTTTACGTTGTTAGTGAATTTAAGTCAGTTGGACATCCATGTTGGAGGTCCAAACCATATCAATAATATGTTTTGCATAAGGTTTGAAACCTCTGCTTGGGCTTCTTTGGTAATTTTTAAGATTTAGTTGCTTTTTCTTTAGCCAAGTAGTGAACATAAGGACATCATTAGTCACGATATGGTGTAGGTTATCTTTGCCAACATGATCAGCCCTAAGGAGCTCTCCAGGTTCAGGTAGAATATTATAATGTACATCAGTAGGGTTAGAGAATTCCTCCTCTACTCTACCTTCTCTTTTCCAGCCCCCCTTTCACTGTTGACTTCTAGAGCAACGTTGACCCCTGAGCTTTTTGTCTGACTATATGTAGCATTGGCTAGCAAAATGCCCCTTTTGACCACAGTTGTGGCATGTAATCGGCACTGGCTTCTGTTTTTGCTCAAAATTTGATTTGTGGTTCAGGAACTTTTTATTTGATTGGTCATAGTGTTTTTGGGCTCAAAGATTGTTTTTATTGCCGGTCTTTAGGCCGATTAGGAGCTTCAAAACTGAAGGCACAGCTTTTAAGTTGTTTAAGATCTTGGGTTTCCATCTCTCTATTGAATGAAGGTATAATGACATGGTGCAAGTCATGGTATGGCATGACCCCATGATCCTTTTGCAATCTCAGTGTCAAACTCATCATTGCGTTGCACCTGATCAAGACTTGTGCCTCATGGAAGAAATCAAACAGCAAAATCCTTAGTATCATTCTGCTTGAATTCAATATTAAGGGGCTCTGTATTTGGGCTGCTAATTTTCCAGGCCCTCCAAATTGTTTTATCACCGCAGTTTTGGCATTCATATAGGAACAATCGCCGCCCAAATAAGGCATAACAAGCTCACAGCTATGGGCATTGAGTTAGATGATTAGTGCTGATCCTTTTGCATGGTCTGATGCTCCCTGCATTTCTTTTTTAAAAATCTTGAGAAAGAGTGAACGTTCCCATCCCTACCAAACTTTGGCAAGTTCAATGGTTTGAAGTCATCTCTCCCTGTATTGGGCATAGATGTCACACTTTTTCTAGTACATGAACGCCTTAGAGAATCATCATTAAAAATTGGCCTCTCTTTCCCATCAAAGGGAGTATCTAGAGTCAGAATTGATGCCAGAACTTTAGGCATAGGACATATGATAGAATTATCAGTTTCTGCATTGTAGTCAATTCCCAATAATTCAATTTAATGATATTGCTCCAAACTGCTGGATTCTGATACTTTTATTTGGCGCTTAATTGTTTTCCAAGTCATTTTTTTGGCCATGTAATCAGATATTTTTTTAGTTTCACCATTATCAAGGCTGGGTGAGCACTGGCAACTTTTTTTTTTTGTGATATTCAACTAGTTCTTAATGTTGCCATGTTCCTTTTTGAATAAGACTTGATTGGACGTTATGTATTTAATATCTTCAGCCATACTATTTACTCAGGAATTTGCAAATAATAACTGCATTCTGAGTTCCCAATTGCCCTGAGTAATTCAGCATGTCTGTGCTGCAATTATGACGCAACAGCCCAAATTTTTGAAAATTCCTCTTTGATCTGAGCATCCTCCTCGTCCCTATTTGTGACTGCTGTTAATGCTGCAAGGTCTTTGCTGTTTTTGCTCACAATACCCAACTCAGTCTGAATTTACTTCTCAAAGTTAACGTTCTTTGAATTTAAGCCCAGGTGATCTCTTCGCCCAAAGTAGCCTGTGTGGTGAGTCGTTATGTCTGAAATAATAGGAAATCAGAATGAGTTTCTAGTTTTTAACAGTGGGTATTCATGTTTTGTACCAATTATGCAGTATCCATGGTGAGCAAGAACTTCTGCGGCTATCTTTGGGTCTCCTTCATTTATTAGCTCCTCAAGGGTTTTTTTCTGATGAGCTTCATTGGCAAGTCCTGTATTATCCACAATTTCTATTTAGACTTCAGTAAAACTGTAATTTAATTTGTCAAGCAGAGCATTTCAGAAGATTGTTCTTCTTGTAGAGAGTAGATTCCCGTGAGCTCAAGTTTTTGTTTAGCAAGAATTTGCTTGGAATGCATTATTGAGTGTTAGATAAAGTTAACCAGGAGTTAATTTGTTGCTTGACTGTCTGTGAGACGTCTGGCAAGAGATGACATGGTTGCATCATGATACTTCATGTGTATTTCCATCTTGAGTGCCTTATTCTTGAGGTGATAAAAAGGCTGAAGGAGGAATCAATTTGTGAAGTACCAATCCTAAATTCTCAATATAAAGTTTTCAGCATTGCTTTACACTTTTAGATGTAAAATCAATTGGGTTTATTGCATCTACATGAGTTTGCCTTACAGTGATAAGATCCAGGATTCGGAGGTACCTGTATTGGAGCCCTGGTGGCTTTTATTTAATTAAACAGAGATTTCCTTGTCACTGGTTACCATATTGTTGCCACTTACTCTTCTGGTTGAAACTCCCAGAAACTGGTTGTGTGGGTACCTCAGTGATTTTCACAAATTTTGAGTGAGCACCAGATGTTAAATATGAGGATCGCTCAGTTGATATATTAAATTTGAATGTTGAATAGGAAAGAAGTTTGGCTAAAAGATCCGCAATTTTGGCCAGTGTATTCTGGTACTTGGCCGTTCAGAAGCTCACTAGTCTTATTCAAATGATCCAACTCTTCTAATTAATCTTGGGTTTTATTTTCCTAATAAATATGGGAGTTTCTACTGAGGCAGGAAAAGGTACAAGATGAGACTTCTGACTTAACAGCTTGTCAACATTCTTGAAGAAAAGACTTCAACAAAAAACCAAATAGAGAATTAAGAAAACATACCTTAATTTAAGAGATATTATTGGATGATTATTTATCAGGCCAGGCGCCATTATTTATACCTCTAGGGCATCTACTGGCCACATTTTTAGCATGCAATTCCCTCAGATAATTATTTTCCACTTCAGTTCAGTCCTTAAACTTATATGACCATGACCTATTGCTAGGACTATTAGTGGGTAAATGATATTATAATTGGGAATGTTTCTGGAACAAAAATTGCAACACAAACGTAAATAATTAACTAATATCAACCCAATTTGAGTTTTATCATAAAGATGACAAAATAAAGGTTCTGGGAAATTTAAGATCTATTTTAGGTAAATGATGTACCTCTAATTGGGACTTCAACAGACCTCTCTCAATAGCACTAGGTATTACCATTTGGGTGATCCATGTGCAAAGGCAATCATGCCATTTATGAGGATTGACATACAAACTTCATTATAGGGCAGGAATTTGATTAAGAAATTTGATGGTAATATCGTAGTTCTTTTTGTCCATGGGATTTTTAAAGATATTTTAAAGGATCAATCCCTAGACAATTTGTTAAAGATAAAGGCTCAATATTATGCCCAATTAATCAGAATAAATTGCCAAGTTGTCATGAGTATAATCAGCCTGATTTTAATTAAGGGTAGTCAGTCCAAGATGTCAAAAAAATATTGGACTAAACTGATGTTGAATTATCAGCCTAAATCAAAATAGAAATAATTGGGTTTAGTTGAGAACTAGGGTAATCAGCCTAGTATTAGAGAAGGTAAATTAGTCTGAGTTGATAGTTGTCAAGAAGTATATTTTCAGGACAACTAACAGAATCTAACAAGCCCTCCAAATTCTCCATCTGTAAACTTTAGATGGGACCCATAAAATACCACAGTAATGGATTCCTTTATTCTCATAACATGAATCTTTATTTATTAGAACTTTTCTCTCTTGTTGCAATCACTTTTGCAACTTATTCAATTTAAGTATAATTCTAGTTTAATAATCTCACAGAGGAGATTAGTCTGCGCCCATTTCAGGGAGCAGTTGGGCAAGTAAGGTAAGAGGAGCAGGTGGTAGGCCCGCAGCCTCAAACATTCAAAAACGCCCCGGAGAAACCAGCAGAATATAAAAAAATAAAAAACTGGAGGTCACTATTTCCCCATAAAACCTCACTTGGCAAGTGCAATGCAACCAATACATCAACATGCTGCACTTCCAACCACTCTCATCGGTGGAATATGGAGTCCATGTGTTTCTGGACATCCAACAAACAGCTTTATGGGAAAAATTTTGTGGAGATGTGCACACTTTTTTCCTGACTGCAGTGTATGTCGCACCTCACTCCATGTCACGCAGTTGGCTGGACCTCAGTTTCAAAAACAAGGAGGCAGCAGATGAAGCTGCTGCAGTGTGCATAGTGATTGACCTCCCTGAAGGGCAATGGGGCATCAAAACCAAACGCACCAGATGGACAGAATCCAACCAAATTTTCCTCACATTTGACTTTTTGCCTACTATGGTAAAACGTGCCATTTTGGAGCAACACCTGTTAGATGGTCTCACTGTATATGGCGAAATACAATCTTTTGAGATGCAACGCTTTACGCTGATGCCACACCTGTGCACTGTCAAAGCCATCGCAGTTCTGACCCCAACCAAGGAGATTGCAAAGGACCTAATCCAGATCCCACACTCCACATATATCAATATTGAAGGGCATACCACCCACCCTTTCCGGGTAACCGAAAACAGCGCGCCCCCCATCTGCACCCACTGTGACATGTTCAGCCATAAGGCACATGCATGCCCCACCAAGGAGGGCATCACATTCCAAGAGCACCCCTTGGCGGCCATGGCCAGTGGAGAGGCGAACTATGAACCAACCACAAGCACCAAAGAGGCTTTCCCGTGGGGAGCACAAGGCTGCTACCTACTGGTAAAACCTATTTCCCCACAAGAGTGGAAGAAGGCCAAGCAGGCCCGCAGGGCTGCGGCCAAGGAAGCAGCTAAAGTCACCACCGCTATCCCACACTCCCAACGCCAGGAGGACATAGAAACCTTCGCGGCAGAAGCAACTTGGGAATCCATCAACCAATCAGATTGGGAAGCCCATGCCAATTGGGCCACCCAATCTGAGGAACTGATGGGTGACTCAATCTCACCCAATCTTTGCAACCAAGCTCCAGTTGAAACTGACTTGGGGTCCAACCTACCTGAAATTTTTTTTGACTTGATCATTAGTGCACTGAACTCATCTGCACTGCAAAAAATTTGTTGACTTCGGGGAAACAAAAAGTTAAGGCAAAAGCAAATGTGAACCTTTCTGCTAAAATTAACAAAACTACTGATAGCGTTGCTGCAAACACCCGCACTGCCATAAAAGCCCATGGGGATCTAGAGGAGGCTAGTGGGCCCGGGTGCCCACCCCCTTGCACCTAAGGTGCAATGTGGGAAACCTTCACTTTACAGACATTGAATATCGCCAGACTCAAGGCCTCACCATCCTGGGCTAGGAAACTGAGTTTTTTACAAAAAAATTACCCGTGTATATCCTGGCCATCCAGGAGTCCCACTGTCCGTGAGGTTCTGAGGATGCTTAGAAAACCATGCTCCTCCCATCCCTATCCTTTTGGTCAGAGCACTGTGGGGTGCTAATTTAGAAAAACAATTTTTTCAAATTTTTATCAATAGAATCCTTCCTCAATGGCTGAGTCCTCATTTTCACTTTCTCGTGGGCTGACGTGGTGCATGCTATCATCAACATCTATGCCCCAATCTGTGCATGAGAGCGTCGGGAAATTTTTCTCATCATTCAAATACCTCCCACTACCCCCAGACCCTTTTATAGTCAGCGACATGAACTGTTGGCTAAACACACCCACAGACCATTGGCCTTCCTCCTCCCACGCCCCCCAGGGTCACGTAGAACTTCGCGTTCTTAAGGCCACCCTTGGGTTAATGGATGTGCTGCCGCAGCAAGCCCCGCTGTTTGAAAACATGATGCGCCCCCACGTCCACAACAGCCAATTAAGGTCCATGAACTGCATCGAACTTATCCTTATGCTGGCAAAATTCCAACCTCACATTTCCCACTTCCAAACAACAAAAATTGAATTCTCCAACCACTGGATGGTCTCAATAACCTACCACCTACCTGTCACAGTGGCTAAGGCCCCACATTGGTGCAAACTCCGCCCTCCCAAACTTGCATTGCCAGGATTTTCCATTTGGGTGGAATCAGCAACTTTGGCAAAAGAGTTTGTTACACCATTTTGTGCGGACCTCATCTCCACATGGTCAGCCTTTAAAGAGGATACCATCTGCCACTCTCGCCACCTCTCCTCCTGACGCTCACAAGCCACATTGGTGTCATTTCGCGCGCTCTGGCAGAGTTGGCACATCTGGAGTCCAACATCCCAGCTACAGGCTACAGCCCTGCATGGGGCCAGAAGCGGGCAGAAGCAGCCGCCCACCTTAACGCGCTCAAAAGGCAACACAAACATTGGGTTTTTGTTCAGTACAGGGCCAAACGCATCACAAAGGGTGACAATTGCACCGCATATTTTTTCATAAAAAAATTTGCACCACACCAGAGCATGGCCTGCACACAGGTGTGAAGATTAGATGATTCCGTTGCGGATACGCCAGCCAAAGTGGCAATCAAAATACAAAAGTATTACTCTGAGTTATACCAATCTGAACCAATTCAGCCGGCTGAAGTGGCGGAATTTTTTGAATGAACCCACAGCTGCACCGTTTCCCAATACCCGGAAACAATGAATTTGATTACTACAAATGAACTATGGACAGCCATCCGCGGTGCACCAAATTGGAAATGCCCAGGCCCAGTTGGCATTCCATATGAATTCTATAAAATGTACTTCAAATATATATCCCCACTGCTGCTTGCCTCACTTAACCAGAGCCTTCTGGAAACGCGCCTCCTACCAGGCGGACAAGAGGCCTTCACCGTCACACTCTTCAAGAAAGGGGACAAGCTAGACTTAGCCAACTGGCGCTCCATTTCTTCAACTACACGGATACAAAAATTTTAACTAAAATCATGGTTAACCATTTAAGGATTGTAGCATCTGCCACCATCTCCCCAGAACAATTCGGTTTCATATCCAGAAGGTCAATTTGGGACAACGTGCACTCTGTGGCTAAAGCATGCCAGTCCACAGCCTCTGGGGCACTTGTGTTCTTGAACCAACAGAAGGCCTATGATAGAGTAAACTGGGATTACCTCAGGGCCTGCCTCTATTAATTCCGCTTACCCCCTCGCTTCATCAACTTGGTAATGCTGCTCACGGAATCTGCAACAATGGCAGTGCGTGGCCCTGGCTTCCTAATGGAAGTAGTCCGCCCTCAAAGGGGCTTATGACAAGGGGACCCCCTTAGCCCACTCTTATACAACTTCAGCCTTGACCCACTACTTCGAAACGTTAATGCCCAACTCACTGGGGTCCATGTACCAGGCCAAGCCCCAGTCAAAATGATGGCGTTTGCAGATGACTGTGTGGTTGGGGTATCTAATAATAAAGACGCATGTGCACTTGAAGCTCTCATCCAGGAGTATTCCCGGGTAAGTAATGCTGCACTGAACGCTTCCAAAACCGAAATCATACTCCTTGGTCGGTATCAAACCCGCTGGGCCCCAGCAATTAGTTCCCAACCTGGCCCATCTGCTCGCACATGTGCTCGCCCTCCCAGCTCACCCCACACCGCCCCACTAGTGCTCCCCTTCGTGCCACGCCCTACCATAGGTCTGGTCCGCCATCTGGGCGTGTGGGTGGAGGCAGGCGGTTATGCATCAGCAGTAATAGAAAGTTGTATTCTAGACAACGTGACGAAGCGCATTGCCTCCCTCAGAGCCCAGCCTAATTCCCTTACTGGCAGGGTTGTTTTAGCCAACTCTATGCTCCTCTCCAAAGTCTGGTTTGGAGCCCACGCCATCCCCTTCTCCCCAAGCTTTTTCAAATCCTTGTATGCCCTTCTGCAAGAATGGCTTTGGTCAGGCCGCCCACCACCAGTACGGCTAGAGGTCATGTTTGGCCCTCATCATCATGGTGGCATGGGCCTGCTTGACTTCAAAGCCCATGCTGCCAAGATCCTAGGCACCTGGATTGCGGCCGTCACCGCCCCTACACTCCCCTCCCAACACTGGTCCCGCGCAGCCCACTCCAACTTCTCCCGCGCCTTGGGCCTTAACAATCCATCGAACCCTCACTCCTTGATAAAATACCTGGCTTCACACCCATCGTCCACAGGTCCTCACGGGACTAAAACCCACTACAAACGAATCCTCCTCTCCATGTGGAGCGCTGAGTGGAGAATTCGTATTAGTGGACACACAGCCCAGAGAGGCCGCCCCTCTCCTCAGTTCACACAAGAGGTACAGGGGCTACCCATCCAAGATGGCGTGATCCCCACACGACCCCATGTCTTATCCAGGGTGGACTACCTGGACATGATGGACATCCCTTACTCCATTGAGACTCAGAAGACTATTTGGAAATATGCACACCATCCTCTGTTGCAGCCTCAAATCTGTTCCCATGTGTGGCGCTGCCTGAGGCAGGTGTACCATATGGCTGAGTGCTCTAACGCTTTACACTCATCCTGCATCGTGTGTGGCCAGTATGGAACGCTGTTCCACCGCATGAGGAAGTGTCCTACCTCTAGAGTGATATGGCGCGAAGTTCAAAGTCTGCTTGGCCAGGACCAAACACATCCCTTCAGTCTGTCAAGAGATATGTTTTCTTTATCAATGGCCTCCCCCCTTCCACCCTCCTTCCATGCTCTGGTGGTTGCAATCGCCATGTGGACTATCCACACGATTGTCTTGGATGCCATTGCAGGCTCCACCCCCACCCTCCCAGAAGCTGTCCACAGATTCCGGTCTCATATAGTGGACCACTTTCAGGCGTGGATATTTGGATACCTCCCACCGCGTTGCCGACAGCTGGTCTCCTCCTGGTTCCCAGTTTGGTTCATCAAATCAGACCCTTTCCTCCACACGTGTTCAATAGAGGCTACGGCCCCTTCACACGTTCCCTCCACCTCCCCATAGTGGCGTTCCAGCTGGCAACAAGAGATAGCATCGCTTCTCTGTGGTGCCTTCCCTGTTACTAAGTTTTGTTTCTTTTGGGTCAAATTTGGTAGTGTCCGTCCCATGGTTGGCCTTCCTTGCAATAAATTAAAATAACATGGATCTTTATTCTTACCTGAGGTCTACTAATCAGCTCATTCCAAAGCAACAAAAATAGTTGGTTCTCCTTTAGGCAGCGTGTACTCTTCCATTGATCCCTATAGCACCACCTCTTAGTAACACAAAAACGGTGGGAGGCAACCTTGTGGCGGTATTGATGTTATATAGCTCTTGATTGATATAAGCCCTATAGGTCCTGACTCAAGAGGCCAGAGAGACTGTTCTCCTTTCTGGGGCGGTATTCAAACCGAAATTAAAATCAGTTAATCTGGTGGCAGCTGTCAAAGCTAGTATCATAGTTCCTGTATAGAGTGTCCCTAAAGGTGTTAAGGGTACCTACCCAAAGAAAAAGCTAAAATTATTGAAAACTATTAAAGACTTCTTTCAGGTGATAGACAAGAAGCGGGTAGTGGCCCTTTCAGATGAAATACTTGCAAAAAAAGCTCACAACTGAAAAATTACAAATTTAGCTAAACCAAAAAAAACTACATTATAAAAGAGTGCGACATGACTGAACGTTAGGATTTCAGTATGCCCACATAATCCAGCTTAATTGATTTAACACTATCTGCTTTATCCATTGGGAGGTGATTTACCTTAGTGGATGTGAGTTATCATAGGAGATGATACTACTGTTTGGCATAATTCCTAATGAGATATTTACCAATATGTCATTATTTGATTCTTCCAGATTACTGATATTCTGTCAGGGAGGATCCTTAAATATTAACAAATGATTTAACTTAAATTTAATTATTGATAATATGATTATAATGTAGGAGTCAATCAGAGTTGTCTCCAACCAATTAAAGGCCTAATGTTAGTTCTGGGAATTAAACAACGTCAGTAGCAACTTGTAAGTTACTTATTTAGTTAACGTGATCTGCTATTAATGGTAATTGGCATCATTACCTAAGCAGGTTGCTAGCCTAGAAAGGGTAATCTGCTGGTGTTGAGCAAATTTGTTGGGATACGTTCTTCAAACATACTCAGAAGGGGTGCAATCTAGTTGGTGGCAAAAGCTGACTAGATGGATGAAGAAGATCATTAAAGGCGACTTGATAGGGTTAATCGAGTAGCGATGGCTACTATTTCCTATTGTGTGCCAACAGAAAAGTTGAGCGCCGGATTCACCTATAAATTTCCTTAAAATTCAATAAATAAAGCATTAGTAAACCTGTAAATTTTATTTCTTTCAGTATAAAGGCAGTATTACAGTAGCTTATAAGTAAATCATCATTTCTACTTGTAGTAACATTTAGATAGTTTTGCAATATATATTTTATACTATCTTAATTAAAGTGGAAGAGAAAAGGATTCTATTATCTATTTATCATTTGCCACTTCTGGGATTAGAGTTGAAGAAAAAGTTTCTATTGTCCAAGTGGTTATCAGCTAGTCCGCCAACTCCTGAGTTAAGAGAGGAAGAGAAAACCTTATAACTACTAATAGATCAAGAACCATCAGGAAGAAGGGAACCTCTGAGCCTAATAATAGGTTATATTCTATTATCAAGTTACATTTTGATGGAGAGAGAAGCTCCCTTAGCCCAGAAGTACCTTTAAGGATTAGAAGAAAAACGTTAGCACCAGTTTAGTGTTGTGTACAACATCTTTTTGGTTTTGAAAAACTCAACTAGGGCAAAAGTCTTCATAATATTGTCAACCCAGTCAATTAATATATCAATAACCTAATTCAACGGACACATTAGAAAATGTTCAGAAGACTTAAAATTTTACAGTGAGTAACCCTAAACTTTAAAAATTACATTTGGTGCTTACTACAGGAGTAGTTGAGTTTTCTTTTCAAAGGTTAAAGAAGGAGTTATCAGCAAAATGTTGTACAAGGTATACTATGAGAGCTGTGGATGAATTTGGAAGCTGTTGACAAGAATGCGATGAACTCAGTGGCTCAGGCTGAATTAGATAATTTGGATGAGCGAGTGACAAAAGTTGGGAAATCAAACAAGTCAGAAAGGTTAATAACGATCTTTATGGAAAGGCCACTTCATCAAAATGAATAGAAGACCAGATTATCAAAGAGTTACTATTCCAGAAAACTGAAGAGAAGTGGGTAGAGAACGCTTCTACTGGATTCTAGGGAAGCATAGCGCAGAGGGTAAAGTGCTCAGAAGAACTGAAAATCACAATTGTGATTGCACTTAAATGGAAGCAAATGAAACTGCTAATGAGTTGCATGAAATCCAATTGGGTTTGTACAAACCCTGAGAAATATTCCTAGAGCTTTTGCTGCAATTTCAGAGATGACCCCTTAAAATCACCCTATCATTAATTGGGTTGCTGAGCAGGAGTTCTCTGCCATAATAGAAATGGAAGAGTTTTGGAGTATGCTGAAATTACCTATATTTCACTGGTATGATGCTCTGGAGTTTTTCCGCTTATCTGAAATGACAATTTTAGGATATGACAATTGACTAAAAAAGTAACCGTGATGAACTTCTTAGACACTGACTGTCAAAATCTGGCGTTACCCCATCTCAATGGGGACAGTTGGATGTAAAGTGACACCAAAGAAGCATTAATGACTGTGTTTGGTAGTCCTATGAAGATGGCTAACCCTAAACAGGTGTTTATGGGAATCCAGTTTAGAAAGGACAAAATATTAACCACTTTCACAGACTGATTTATAAGGAATCACAAATTTTGGCTGGTGCGAAAATACTACCAGATTTTATGCACATATAGAAAAGCAACTGGCGCTTCAGCCCTACAGTGTTTTTCACTGCACTATGGTTTTGGAATTTCGCAAACCAAACTTTCACATCACAGATGGTGGAGTATCCTAAGAAGCTAGGAGCAATATTCATAGCACCTAATTTAGCTTATTGCCATTCCTGCCTATACTCAGAATACAGTGAAACTTTCTGGACTTGATAAGGAATAAAGGAATCAAGTCACGATAGGAATAAACCAAAAAGACCAAAATGAGCAGATAAAACTCAAATCTTCTGCCAACAATGTGGAAACATTGGCATCTAGTCACTTAATGTTGGTATAAGAAGCCTAAAGAGAAAGTTAGTCTGGTGCAGGTTAAAGAGAAGGAGAATGGTCAAGATTTGAGAAAAGGGCTAGCAGTCTAGATATGAAACAATCGAGCACATCAATCAAACCTGTTCTCCCTAACGTATTTAAAGATGGCCTGAATACTTCATATCTATTCACAGATAAAGACACACCTGATCTTCTCTACCAGGTGGATAATTTAGATGCAAATGCAATTACCTGAGAAAAGGCAAAGGGGATAGAACCTGAAATCAAGAAAGAAGTTGCTAGGCCATACACTCATCAGTTGATGAAAGCTCTTAAGAATTACTTAAGAATAAACTTGAAAAAGCAAACGTTTCTCTCCCTATTAGCGAGATTAAAAAACCCTATCCTGATCTGTCTGCAGAATTAATTCATATTTTAGATTTGGTGCATAATGCCACAATGTACTCAGTAAACACTTTATTATGATACTCTGAGTGTTTATATGTGTATTATAGTCAAAAGAGTAATAGTATGGAAAAAAATCGACAGTAGAATTCCCATTAACATTTTTTAGCCAAGTTGGTGAAGTGAATGAAGATTTTTCTAGATTTAAAGCACCTGCGGGAATATGGAACTGCCTAACTAGATATCAAAATATTATATTATTATACAATGACTACCTCTTTGGTTCAGATCATTGATGGTATCAGCTCCCACCATAGTTTTGGCAAATCAAAATTATGACATCCTCAACAGATTGGGTTTCCTGCAAAAGTATGGTGTCAGATACAATTTTTAGGAGTATATCCTGGCTCTTTTGGGCAAACCTTGCCCTTGGTATATCAGCAGAGAGGAGAAACTCCTTTGATGAATAAGAACAGCTTTGTGAATCTAATTTACAATAATGGCATAAAAACCATCCAGTACAAGTTAATTAGATGAAAAATCAGGGAAATGCCAAAGAAGGCCCTCAGAGACTATGGGATACTGTTGAGGATGAAAATGATGAAGGCCATTGCACCAGAACACAATAATTTTAAAACAATGTTAATGCTAGAAATCAAAGAGCAGTCATATGGAGAAGTCATCGCCCCATGATTAAATCAAGATTAGTGACATGGGTAGCGCCAAGGATTATAGTGGCATACTATGTTAAAATTTGAGTATTACTGGCCAATCAGAGCATAAAAGCGGATGAAAGTGTAAGATCCAAGTCATTAAATTTGCGAATATAAACTCAATGGCAGAAATTAGAGAGCTCCAGACTTTCTTACACTAAAAAGGAATGGGATTATCTGTGGATGCTGCTAACAGCATTAATGTACTGGTCAATTATGAGCAACTTGCTGGGTTATCAGAACGTCAGCAAGAAGAAGTGCTATGATTATTTGAAAAATTTTGGTTGATGTTTGCCCAGGAGATCATTAACTTAATGCGCTAAAAAAGTAATCCATAAGGTCGACACTGGGGTATACACAAAGATATGAATGATACATGTCCTCCTGTCCTAGGCTTTTGAAGCAGCAGTCAGTGAAGAAATCACAAAAAGAATGAGCATGGGCTATTGTACTGTCGTCAAGTCCATGGGCAAGTCCAATCCTTATTGTGAAGGAAAAGGAAAGATCAAATTGAGTGGTATTCAATTATTGATATTTGATAAAATCACTAAGAGGGATTTGTGTCTGCTGCCAAGGATAGATGTCGCTCTCAATTGCCTAGCAGAAGCCAAGTTAGTTTCAGTGATGGATTTGATCATGGGGCATTGGCATATAAACTTTATCAAAAGAAGATCAAGAGAATTTTGTGACAATCACTGCACAAGGACTATACCAACCGATGAGAATGCCCCAGGGATTATGTAACGCGCCAGCGACTTTCCAGAGAGCAATGAATTCTATCCTGAGTGACTTAAAGCTGTTTTTCATTTTGGTATCCTTGGATGATATTAAAAGTATTCAGTAGGACATTCACCATTCACCTGGAGCACTCGAAGAGAAATCTAAAATCCTAGCAATGAAAAATTAAAAGTCAAGTTGAGTAAATTACAATTTTTCAGGAAGAGCTTAATTATTTGATGCGTGTTATAGCCCTGGAGGATTGCAATTGCAAAGCAAAGATAAAAGCCTTTGCGTGGTTTTATCCTGAAGAGTGTTTGGGACATACAAGTCTTTCTTTAGATGGTCAGATACTATTACAATTTATCAAAGATTTCACCAGAATTTCTGAACCACTATTTCACCTGCTAAAGGTCCAAAAAAGATTCATGTGAAATGAGGAGGCTCAAGAAGCATATGATGAGATAAGAAGATATCTAATGACTAGTCCTGTTCTGGAATACCCTAATATAAATTGTAATTTGTAATTCAAAATGGCCTTATTAAAGGTAATCAGCGCCATTTTAAGTCAAGTAGACAACGATGTGGAAGAGCATCTGATGGCGTATGTGAGATCAAATATTAATGCCAGAGGAAATGAACTACACTGTGACAGAGCGTGAGTGCCTTACAGTGATTCATGCTTAAAAACCTTTAGACTGCATAAACATGTGACACATTTCAAGGTTGTGACTGACCACTCTTCATTATTATGGCTACATAATCTTTGGTAACCAGAGGGGTGACTGGCACAATGGGCTCCGAAACTGCAAACTTATGCTTTTAAGATTTTACTCTGATCAGGAGAAGCACATAAAAATGCTAATGGATTATCAAGATTGCCTGCCGTTCAAGTCATCTATCAGGAAGCAGATGAATCATTCCAACGGGATATTAAAGGAAATATTGGGGGTAAATCCCAGGAGATTCAAAGTGAGCTGAAGAAAGAGATGGAAAATACTGAAGTGAATAACGGACAGCTATATAATTCAATTGAACAGAAAATGGTACTTATTCCTTAAAACGTCAAAATGAAAAAATTATTTGACACACAGAGTTGTAGGGCATGGTGACCTAAGAAAAATGGTGGACCATCTCCACCAGTATTATTAGTGGGAGCTGAAAATTATTATGTAGCAGATTATCTAGCCTGTTACATGGAATATCAGCTCCACAAGCCACATAAGAATGTGATGGGAAATAAGCTAATATGCCCTGACTTCGCTTGGCGCATGGTATAAATAGACGTTTAGGGAACCTTTGTGTTAGTAATGGTGGAGTAAAGAATATTATAGTCGCAATAGACCATTTAACTAGATGGATTGAGATGAAGGCATTTATTAGAGTAGATTCTAAAAGCATGATGAGATTCATATTGGACCAAGTAGTATACTGGAATGGATGCATGCAAATAATACTGAGTGATAACAGAACCAACTTTACTTCCTACGTTATCTCAAGACTAAAAGAATAATGGGAATCTAAGGAGTAGTGTCCATTAACTACCGCCCAGGAACAAGTAAAACGGTAGAAAGAGTCAATGGAACTCTAGATGTGATGCTACAAAAAATTGCTAGTGGGGAAAACTTCCACTTGGGGATCTTAACATAGTTCAGTTATCTTCATGTATAATACTAGTTATAATATGGTAACAGGGATAATGTCATTTGAACTCTTATATGGACAAAGATCCTCACTACCGCTTATTTTGTACTCAGCAGTGGAGCCTGCTTCAATGATGAGAGCAGAGAAATAATTAACCTGACTAGTGAACATTTTGATCAAACTATATCACAGGAATTTGCTAATATGTTAAAGAGAAGAATCAGAGCAAAGAAGAAGGATAAAAATTGACCAGCTCTTCAAGAGTACCATGAGGTAGATAAGGTATCCTATTGCAATACTCATGGTTTTGGAAGAAGAGACAAATTGGACGCCATAAGGTCAGGACCATTTAAGATTGTTGCCAGAATGGCGACAGATGCCTATATGCTAAAGAACAATGCTGATGGTGATATAAAGAACTAGGTCCATCAAATACTTAAAGTATTGGATAAAATGGAAAAATTAATTGCAACGTTCCCATGGAACCACTGAGCCTACTAAAAATAAGTTTTTTCATATTGTGTTGATTAAGTCTCAAGAGGGGACTGCTGAACCAATATTTGCTGGTTAAATTCAAAAAGGGCCTCTGAACCATAAAATTTGAAAAAAATGGACCTCTGAACCTAATGATAATATGGTAACTCCCATTGCAAAGAAAAATATTAAATTTTATTATAAGATAAATCATAGAGAAAAATATAAACTATACAAAAATATGAAGAATAGATATAAAATATTCAGTTTTATTTTTTCCACAATTAAAATTATCTGACAGTGTTCCCAACTACCGTTTTCAAGTGAGGAGAAGAGGGATGAAACATGATGTGATTAAAGAAGATTGTGAATGGTGGACGTATCAGCATATGTTGAGACCTGGTCTGCCATTAAGAGACATGAGGAGGATGATTTTCTCTAATAAAAAATAAAGAGCCCAGCCTGGGGGAGCACAGGAACCAAGGAATTGGTGAAGCCAACCAATAATATCCTTTAAACAGCGTGGGGTTGTAGAAGCCCAAAATTGGGGAAGTACAGGCTTTCTAGAACGTATCATTGAAGGAATAAATAATAGTCCTGGAATGGCATGGGGCTATAGAACATCACTCTAAGGAGGTGGCAGCGAGAAGAAGATGAAGAGGAAATGTGCTAAGGAGAAGGACCATGAGGAGATTCATTAAAAAAGGAAAAAGGAGACGGAAAATAAGAAATTGAATTTAAACCATGCTGGTGGACTCAAGCCAGGAATGAAGTGGCGTCTGTCTCTTAAATCTATCATTACTTGATAAAATGGTCAAGTTGGGGGATATGTTGGGATTTCAGTATCCCACATAATGCAGCTTAATGATTTATAACACAAACTTCTTTATCTGCTGGGGGTGATTTACCTTAAAGGATATGAGTTATCACAGGAGATGTTATAATATTGTTTGGCACAATTCATAAAAAAGGATATTGACTAATCCTTTATAATTTTTGATTCTGATAAGTTACTGATTTTTATTGGGGAGGATCTTCAACAATAAAACTTGATTTGATTATTGATTCAATTATTGATACTTAATTATTTTGTAAGTCAATCAGAGTTTATCAACATTTAATATAGTGATTTTTTATTAGTTACTAGCATTGACAACGCTTTAATAGCGACTTGAAAGTTAAACTTTAAGTTAACATGACCTGCTTTTAAATGGTTAAAAGTTCCATTATGTAAGCAGGTTGGTAGCTTTGAGAGGGTGATCTGCTGAGGTTAAGTAAAGGCGTTGGGACACATTCTTTGATTAATCCAAAAGAGGTTACATTCTAGTACATGTTTAATTTAACTAGACGGATGAGGAAGATCATTGTTTGAGGCAACGTCAGAAGGTTAACCCATTTGTAATGGCTGTCGTTTTTAATGGGAACCACCAGAAGAGTTGGGTTACAAAACCCCTATATATTTACTTGTTGTCATTACATAAATCAATAGTACAAGTAATTTTTAAGAAAATTAAGAGTAACTTGGAATAAAATTTAAATAGTTTTGAAATTTATATTGTATACTCTTGATATTATAGTGGAAGAGAAAAAGGATTCTGATATCTATTTGTCATTTGTCAAACTTTGAAATTAGGGCTCAAGGTAAAGGTTCCATTGTTCAAGTGGTTATCAGTCACTCCACCAACTCCTGCGCTAAGAGAGGAAGAGAGAACTTCTGAACTACTTTTTGTTAAGTTTCATCAAGAAGAAGAGAAACTTTGAACCTAATAGTATAAAAAGTTCTTTTGTCAAGTTCCATTGCAAGAAAGGGAGAAGTTTCTTAGCCCATATGTACAATCAATTTTAAAGGGAAGAGCGTTAGCACCAGTCTAACTTTGGAACAATAATCAAGATGGTTTTAGAATATCAACTAGGACGATAATTTTCATGCTATTGTAAACTAAGTCAAATAATATATCAAAAAAAATCTCAACGCACACATCAGAACCTGTGCAGTAGACTTGAAATTAGACAGAGAGTAACTATAAGCCAAAAAGTTTACTATTGAATTCAATGCTATGAGAAGAGCCTCTTAGCAAAGGTTACCAAGCTAGGATATAATTTTGGGACCCGATACACCCACCAAAATCTTTACCTTGATGTTTGCAATTTATAAAATCTATTCCTGACTTTTAAGTAATTATAGCTAAGACCATAGGTTTAGCATAGTACATTAATTTATACTAAAGATCTGTGATAATGAAAAGAATACCAGAATGTATTAGCCTAACATATGGTTTCATGCCATGATCTAGAGATCACCTGCCAATGTAGAAACTTGCAAATTTGATCCACTTATCATTTTGGATGCCTCTACAACATCATTATTATATCATGAGTTTTAGTAAAAGGTTTTCAATCCTTCTGGATTATTAATGGATTTATTCCACTATTTCTTCTGGATCTTATTCTTAATAATATTATGTAGCAAGCTATATTTAAAACATACTAAGATCTCCTCAAATGTTTCCTCATCCTAACCAAAAGTGTCTTGGCATTTACCTTCTTTGTGCCATGGTACTTAACGCCATAGACTCCTTTGGGCCATTATCTGTTATACTATATTTGATTAGTCAAGACAAAATGTTATACTTCCTTTTCTGTTGCCTTTTAAGATTTAGGCATATGTTGTTGACCTTGCTCTGAAATGATTTGTTACCCCTCATAAGCTTGTTGTCAACCTCCTTTTCAGTGGGTGCACCCATTGTCTATTAATTTTTGACAGCATTGGATGACTCTTGTCACTCAGAATGCTTGGCTGTCATGTAGTATTTGTCATCCACCTGCCCTCTACCTATTTAATCTCGAAACTACCCTCTAGACATAAAAAGTATAACATGCCTTGGTATCTATGAGGAAGTGTATTAATAATGACGTGGAAGGCACTACAGATAACCTTTTTATCCACTGCCTAATGTTTCCTTATGAGAAAAGGCTAATAAAATTTTAAAGTGGCGGCAACCAATACGCATTGCTGCAGTCTATTATTGTGCTGGAGGCCTTTTTTCAGCCCCAAGAGTGTCCGCCTCCCTCATAAAAGGATTTTATCTCATATATCTTCTTGTCTTAAGAGCAGACTCTCCTTGAAAGTTACTTATATTTCCAGGAGCAAGCTTTCTGGCTTGACTCACTTGATGCTCTTCAATTGGCCCAGCTAAAGAAGTCCTTGGATACCACTGGGTACTATACTTTCAATCTGGGATGATCCTCCTAAGGCTCTCTCCGCACTTGTGCATCCCTTATACTTTATTAAACAAAAAATCCTGCTTCAGATCTCCAACCTATAGGGGAACTACTTGTCCTCATAGAGGAGTTTTCCATCCCCCATTAGAACGACTTATATTAAGTTTTTTTAACCAGCGCCCAATTCAGGAGCTTTCCACTTTCACTCCTCTCACTGCATTGA
Organism: Massospora cicadina; assembly: GCA_022478985.1. NCBI lineage: Eukaryota > Fungi > Entomophthoromycota > Entomophthoromycetes > Entomophthorales > Entomophthoraceae > Massospora > Massospora cicadina. Next base: position 78,128 of record JAKSZP010017135.1, read on the forward strand.
ACCTCGCAATACTAAGTGAGACCTAAGATCTAGATCCAGCTTTGAGCCTAGATGAAGTTAAGGGGCTTTAGCTTCTGATTTATTTAGGGATCTTTCTATGATGACTCGCATTTCTACGCTCCTTGAATACCCCTCACTTTTGCTTTAAGAAGTAGAGCGTTTTGCAAGTCCCTCACCATAACCACAGATCATTCACGTCTTTTTATCTTGAACGCCTCTTCTGTCAACATGGACTCTTGTAATAGCAGAAGCAGATGCCGCCCCCATGTAAATGCGACTGTTCACAATCATACCTCATGATTGACAACTTACCACTCCTTACTTATTACTAGGTCAATATAATAAAAGAACGCCATTTTATGACAATTTCATCATTGAGACCAAATATCAGCTTAGTTGTCCTTTTGGGTGTCTTTGATGGTGATGAATCACTACCTCCTGACCTGTCTGCATCACTATATATACATCCCGTCTAAAGCTGCAATCAGCTCAACGGCCAGGATATGAACACACATCTCTCTAAAGTTTTGCAGGCTCTCCTAGACCCCATGATGAAGTAGCTTGGTCTTCTGGTTTCATCTCTGTGTCTTCCATGACCATTATGTTTTCTTCTGTATATTTCTTGTATTGGCTACATTTATCTATGTCCTTAAAAACTGTGAAGCCATAGTGCTAACAGTCACTGAAAATTTCAAAAATCATCAGCTTAAAGCTTGCAGAGAAAGGGTGGATAGCCTGGCAGGGTAATTCCTGCTTCCACTCTAGTGCGGGTTTTGTTTAACACATATTTAAAATTTGTACTGGCTAGAAAAATCTCAGTGTAGTATATTTGTTTTAAGGTCAACCCACCTTGATTACATTTTTTAGCTTTCAGAGGCTCAGGACCTACTGTGTCCTCAAGCCGTGTAAGTGGAGGCGCTTCACAGGACACTTCTTCATGTAAGTTAAAGTCACCTGTTTCCATTTCTTGTAATTATAGTGTGCATCAAACAAATTTTAGTGATTAAATGCCATTTGTATACTGTCATTATGGGGGGTTGAATAATGGCGATTACTCAACCTGAAGACCCATCCAGTAGAAAAGATTGCTCTATCCAGACTCTTTAAATATAAACTATTACAAACCCTATTATTGACGAAATTTCTGGACCTTACACATCAAAATGGTAGTTGGAGCCCTCTTTGCAGCTTGCAGTTCTGAGAACTGACACCCTCACACAAGTGGAGTTACCAGTATGTATCAAGACTTATGCCATTTTTTTGATGCACCAAGTCCCAAAAACTGCCATCTCATATAAAAATTGATTTTGAGTACAAGTAAACCAGTGGACCTAGGGATTAACTCCTCGCCCATCTACCCTTTATCATTGAGGAAAGAAGTTACCTTAGACGAATGAGTGCCTAATATGTTGGATAATGGCCAAACTCTTCAAAACACTTCCCAAGAATAATCCCCCTTCTTTTTGTTATAAAGCAGATAGTGTAACGGACGGGGTTTCCCAAGGCCCATCCCACCACCAGCCCACCACCAGCCCTAGACCACTACCCCCATATGTGGCTGTACCACCTCCGTATGGTCCTGTCCAAATGGATGGCCTTGCTGGGCATCTGGGCTGAGGTGCAGTGCACCAGTCTCTGTCACCTTGGGCCCCCGGGCTGAGGTGCATTCCTATGGCCTCTGTCACCTCAGGGTTACCCAGCTGAGGTGCAGTCAACCAACCTCTGTTGCCTTGGGCCACTCAGGCTCTTTCCCCTCTCACCAGGGTAAGGCCACTCTCAAGAGGATCCCAGCGCGTCCACCCCCTTTCCTCTCCTCCTCATTGCACTGACATTCGCACCCCCAATCCTTGTTTAAATAATAAAATTAAATAAACAAATCCAGCAGATAGCGGCCTTTATTGGGAATGGACTTGAAGTCATAATAGAATTCCAAAGTGAGGTTCAATGGGCTGACCTTGCTTTGATATAATTTTACTAAAAAGGCTAAATGAATTGTAGGTAATGAGGGGTGCAAAAGCCTCCAGAATTTCTGGCATCCAGGTAACTTGATGGAGAATCGGAGGGGAACCTTAGCACAAACGACCAATCAAATAATTATTTTTTTAATTTTTTATCTCGTTATCAACCTGAATAGGAAACTCCTACTTGGAATAACGGAATTGCAACTATCAACGCACATGAATCTCATAAATCCCAACCTTATGAGATTCATCTATGATTGTCAATAATTACATTACCCCCTTGTAAAAAGGAAATCTCGACAGACTTGGACCTGAACTGGCAAGGCAGGGATGCAGCAACAAACGACTTTTTTGACAGGGGACCTTTTTGCAAGCAGCTTGGGGAAATTGACCGGAAATCCAGAGCCCCAAGATCAAATCAATTGGCTCTCTGGAGGTCTCCTGGCGGGCACAAGAGGCCAACAACCGCCAGCAGTCTGGCCCAACCCCCAAGCTACCCATCCCCTTGGTGGAAGGCCCTATAAACTAACAAAAGGGACTAATGACCAACGGCGATGCTTGGGACATTGACTGCGGCCATCTTGCGGGCTGGATGGTACCACAGCCCACCAAAGAAATTTTGACTTTGGAATAATGTAAGGGACCGGGCTCCCAAGGCCCAGCCCGCCACCAGCCCTAAACCACCACCCCCATATGTGGCTTTACCAACTCCATATGGTCCTGTCCAAATGGATGGCCTTGCTGGGCATCCAGGCGGAGGTGTGGTGCACTGGCCTCTGTTGCCTTGGGCCCCCAGGCCAAGGTGCATCCTACAGCCTCTGTTGCCTCGGGGTTACCTGGCTGAGGTGCAGTCAACTGGCCTCTGTTGCCTCAGGCCACTATGGCCCCTTCCCCTCTCACCAGGTCAGGGCCACTCTCAAGAGGATCCCAGCGCTTCCACCCCCTTTCCTCTCCTCCTCATCGCATCACCATTTGCACCCCCAATGCTTGTTTAAATAAATAAAATTAAATAAACAAATCCAGCAAATAGCAGCCTTTATTGGGAATGGACTTGAAGTCAGAATAGAATTCCAAAGTAAGGTATGATGGGATAACCTCGCTTTGATATATTTTTCCTAAAAAGGCTAAAAGAATTGTAGGTAATGAGGGGCGCAAAAGCCTCCAGAATTAATGGCATCCAGGTAACTTGACAGAGAATCAGAGGGAACCTCAGCAAGAACAACCAATCAAATAATTAAATTTATTTAATTTTTTATTCTGTTATTGACCCAAATAGGAAACTCCTACTTGGCATAATGGAATTGCAACTAATGATGCAAAAGAATCTCATAATTTCCAACCTTATGAAATTCATGTACAATCGTTGATTGTTACAGATAGAATGCTCAGGCCTTGTGTGGATTATGGAAACCTTAAAATTGTGACAGTCCTTGACCAACACACACTGCCCTTGGAGCAACAGATCATCAGTTATCTAAAAGCCTTGAGCTTTCAGCAAACTATACTGCCTGAATGCCTTAAACCAGATCCGCATCAAATAAGGACAAGCTTGGCTGACTGTCTTTCACACCAAGCAAAATCTACCTATTCTGCGTAATGCCACATGGTTGAATAATGCCTCAGCTTCTATATGATTTATTGAGACTGTCCTTGGTGATTTGATATTCATGCGCCATGGCATACATGGAAGATATCTCGCTCATCTCTACAGATCGCGCCTCCCACATTCAGCACCTCTCAGCAGTCATGGATCATCTTTAAAGGACAACTATTAAAATTAAGGCTAGAAAGTGCAAAATTTTAAGTCTGAAGTTACCTTAGAAACATATATTTTTAAAGGGACACGTGATTGTCCCAGACAAGAAGGCCTCCATTTATGACTGGCTACGCCTACCTCCCTATCAGTATTAAAAAGCTTCCTTGGGACATGCAACTTCCTAAAAAGGTTTACATAAAAATTGTCTGAGGTGGCCACACCCTTCTATGCTGCCTCTGAAAGGAAGACTCTGTGTTGCAATTCTGAATGCAAATCTGCTTCAATGATGCCAAATCAATCTTCTGGTCATTCCCTCTCCTAGTGCATGCTGACTCACTTTAACATTATTGTTGCTACAGACATCTGAAATTTTTGCTGTTTGCGATGCTCTCTTGCAAGATAGTGATGTTGGGGTAGACCGACCTATAGATTGATTCATCAAAAAAATTCCCTAGATAGCATGATTACATTATCAATGATAAAGAGCTCGTCACTAGTTAAAGGCATGCAATACTAGAGATACCGCTTGGATGAATCCCAATGAACTTCACTGTTTAGATGGACCATAGAGCTTCACTCTATTATTGTGACCATCAAAAGTTAACCCTCGACAGTCCTGTTGATTGATAGGTCTCGCCACCTTTTAATTCATTTATAAGTTTTTAAAGGCAGCAAAAACTCACCATATGCATTTTTTTGTAATCTCAGCTTGTTTTTAGATCCATCAATTGTGGAGACACACAACACACAGTTGCTGATAAGACCCAATCAATTCATTGATAGATCCCACTTACAAGTGCCAACTATCCTTACTCTAGCCTCATAATCATAAGAGTCAGATATTTCGTATAGAGTAAGATTCTCTCAACCCCTCTCAGCCGAATATAAAGCAAAACAGTTTGCGCATGACTAGATCTTCTTTTGATCAAAAATGTCAGGTTTTAGATAGTATCATCTTGCAACAAGGAAAGCAGTGTGTATTCCAAGTACTCTTAGTAAATAAGTAATCAAGTATAATCACGACCCCCCTCTGCTGGTCACCCAGAAAAGAAAAAACACAGAGTTTATAAGATGATCCAATAGCTGGTTGAAGCCTAACCTCTACCATGGCTAAGTACACTAAGTCCTCCTTGACCTCTAATCGCGTCAAAGACAGTCTTCAGAAGGCCAAGGGACTCATATCCACCTTTATACGTCTGAAAGCTCTGGAGCTCCGTGTCAGTGGATTTTATTGTAGAACTATCTCTTCACGAGATTATAATGCTGTCGTTGTAGTTTAAGACCGTTTCATCAAGGACCTCATATCATTTCTTGCCACACCAACATATCTTCCGTTCAAACCGCTTAATTGTTTGTAAACCATGTCTTCTGCCTGCATACAATACCCAAGATGATTGTAAACAATAAAGGACCCCTATTAATGGCCTGATTTTGGGAGGCGTTACTGTCCTTGATTAAGGTTCATAAATGTTCCTTCAATCACGTTTTAAACTTAGTCAGACGGTCAGACAGAGAGGGTGAACCAAAGTTTAGAGTAATTCCTCCAAAGTTATAAAAACTCTGAACAAGACAACTGGGCCTTACACCTTTTATTAGCTCTGTTCTTTTACAACAAACTGAAGCACCCATCTATGAGCACATACCCTTTTAATTGCTAATTATGGTTATAATACCAGTTAAACTTTGGTCCTCATCCTATTACACAAGTGATAGAAGAAAATCTTAAGGCTTAAGAGATGAAGGAGATTCATCAAAAAGTTAAGGATTATTTTTTTGATGTTGTGAGGATCAACAAGGAATATGCGGATTTCAAACACCAAAAGGGACCAGATTACTAACCTGAGGACATAGTCATGTTCATTGCAAAGAACCTCCACCTAAATCAGCCCTGTTGAAAGCTTGAGCTCAAGAAGATTGGACCATTTAAGAAAATGTAAGGTTGGCCCAGCCGTCTATAAGCTTGACTTCCCTCCTACTATTAAAGTTTTCCAGGCCCTTCAAAAAATTGCCTCCTAACCACCTACTCTGCGCCCATGCCATATATCTCAGATCCTTTCATGGTAGATAGCGAGCCTGAGTATGAGATTGATGCCATATCAGTTTCAAGGTTTTCCTTTCATCATCTATAAAATGTTATAGCTTAGGAGTATGCATAGACTGATAATACCTGGGTGTTTACTAGAGATATGATACAAGCTTCTGGTTATTTAAATAGTTTTATTGTAATTTTCTTAGCTCTGCAGGCCTTATGTCCTCACCCTCAACCCTTGCTGCAATAAACCTTCAAAACCCCAATAAGAACTATGCCCTTGCTTTTGTCCTAAGGAGGTTTGTTCCACATCAAATAATGGAAAGCAATGTCACAGCTAGTGCATAGTTATGGGTATAGAGCGTAACCAAAAGGAAGTCTGAGCACCTATTAAAGATGGTGACAAAACTCCTTAAAAACAACAGATTTCTCTCTCAGGTGATAGAAAGTATTTGTGTAATGCCTTACAGACGAGAAATCCAGATAAAGTAATACTAGATTTGAGAAAAAATACCCAATTTTAGCTAAAATCAAAAATTAATGATATACAAGGTCAAGGCATGGGTTCTATCATTTTCTATGGCTGAGCTGTTTAGCAAAAAATTTCACTAGGAAATGATTTAAAATTAGTTACCCACAAATCACTCACCTTGATATTATCAGATTTATAAAGATTAAAATGTTTATTAATTCAAGGAAACTCCCATATATAAGAACTAAAGGTTTTTCATATTTAATATTTTTTACTATTAAACATAATTTTTATAATGATCAAAGCTACCAATATGTCTGAGCTAGTTTGTTTGATCTATAACATGATATTGAGATCACCTGCTAATGTAGAACCAGGCAAGTTTGATCCCCTTACCATTTGGGCTGCCTCTCAAGCCTAATTATCAAATATTAAGCTTTTAGAAAATCCTTCAATCCTTTTTAAAAATTTTGTGGCTTATTCATCTCTTCTTCTGGACCTTATTTTTTATGGTATCATGTAACATGGTTATATTAGATACATACTAATATTGCATCAGATGTATCTCTTTTTAATCTTAGATGCCTTGGAGTTTACCATCTTTGTGTCATGTGACTTAACGGCGTAGATCTCCTGCAGCCCAGTTTCCAAGACACCAACGAGCTTGTCTTTATTTCATCTGGTGTGGCTTTTGGTAGAGCTCCAGTGCTTTATAATATGTACTAATTTTAAATGAGCTAAAGTTCTACAAAAGGTGGTGTTGCCACTCTTTAGGTGAAGCCACTATTTCCAAAAGCTTCTTGTCATATATGCTGTGATTGGTCTTCATGGCTGCATCCTTTTAACTGAAATAGCATACAGATGTTCTATGTCATCCTACCCTGTTTAAGGGAAACTGCTCTGATTGCATAATTAGATCTATAAGTTTCCAATATAGTTGACATTTGAGGGTCAGCCTGGGACAAAATGAGGCCTTAATAAATTATCTTTTTATCCTCTTAAAAGGCCTTTCCTCTTCTGGGCCCCAACAGAAGGTCACCTCCCCTTTAAACTGAGTAAGAGGTACCTTCACCACAGAAAGTTTTTAGAGTGTCTTCTCAAAAATTAACTATTTGTAGAAAAACTATAAACTCATGTATGACAGTTGGCGCTTTCCAATCCTTGATGGTTTTAACTTTGGTGAGGCATACCGTTAATCCTCCTTAGAAACCATGTTCCAAAACGTCACTGATGACTTGTGGATGTTGCATTTTGAGGGCATTGATTGAGCTTTTAAATAATAATGGGCTTTCAGGAAGGATTTTACATCCTTAACTTGCTGCTCTTTAGACTAAAAACCTAAATACATCATACATGTATAAAATACAGCAGCGACCTAATGTTCTTTTAAGCACACAATCTAGAAATTTTAAAATACTGCAGGGTCGTACTTACAGCCAAATGGCAACACCCATTAAAAAACCTGTTGGACAATTAGATTTTCAGCTAATTAAGGTTAATGAACCGTTGGTGCAAAGGTTAATTATTATGAAAAATCCCCTGTGATTTTATCAGCGGAATTACTTAAGTCAGGGTAGCACTTCTACTCTTAATCTCTGGCCAAATTAAATAAATTTTAATACTTAAAATCCTCCAAATCCCTGGATTAATAAGCCAACTCCCTGGAAGTCCACCCAAGCCCTGCTGCCAATTCATTGTAAACAACCAAGAGAAAACCACGCTATTTATAGACTTGAAGGGGTTCCAGGAAGTGCATATTTTACCAGGCAATCATTCACTAAAACTTTGGTAATCAGCTGAACTGAAAATATTTTCCAGATGGTTGATTGGAGAGATTAAAGGGTGGTTAGCCAAGCGCGTAAAACTGCTTCCACCACTAGTGCAGGTTTTGAATTTGAAACCTGTACTGGCTAGAAAAATTCTCAGTGTGGTAAATTTGTCCCAAGGTCGACCCACCTCTTTTAATTTATTTTTGATTGGAGATTGCAACAAAATGTTACCCCATAATTACATCATCCTGGCTGAAAATCCAACGCCCACAATAACAGCTTGTTAAAGTGAAAAGATCTTTGAGAGTCCTAATTGGCGAATTATCATTCATTCAAATTGAACTACCTTCCACCTAATTTGAATTCAGCATCTTCTCATCTTTAGCCCTGAGTTACTTAAAAAAGTATTTGAGGTGGAAAGACCGCTGGAAAAATATACCTCACTAAGTATTTTTCTAGCTAGTACAGATTTAGAACTTGTATTGAACAAAACCTGCACTAGGGTGGAAACAGGAATTAGCTTGCCAGGCTAGCCATCCTTCCTGATTTACTTATATACTAGGAGTTGACATTATAACTGGGGATTGCTTTTGTCCCCATTTCTATTAAGGAAAATTTATATATATTTAAATTCGTCTTGTGGTTATTTCCCTTTAAAAATACCTAACAGCGGTAAAAAGCTTTATCTTTCCTACCACCATGAGATTGTTTAAATCCTATGCCCAAAGCACCAGCAAGCACAAAAACTCCAGGATTCTATAAATTGGTGCTCACTATAAGGGAGTCTGTACAACACAAGATTTTAATAAAATTGTAGGACGTTAGGGTGAGTAACCCTCTCACCATCCCACTGAAACTAAACCAAGGATAGTTGCTTAGGAAAAGCAACTAGCCAGCGCTTTTTCTCTTTTTTAAAGCTTTAACAGAGCCCTTTTCAAGCATATCATGGGGCTGCTTCTTCTGTACCAAAAACCCGCTTTAGAGACAAGTTTACCCCAGATGAGGTTAGCATCACCTTGATTCTCTTCATTTACAAATCTGTCATGATAGGGTGACTATCACCAAAAAATAAAGCATAGTCTACTTTTCTTGAGCCGACTAGCCCAAGAGGTGATGGCTCCTCATATGGACACCCCTAGTAACATGTGGAGGTTAAGGAAGCACGTAATGAAGAATCACCTTAAAGCAAAGTTTAATAAGGGAAAACAGGCCTTTATGCGCCTTAACACGCAAAAGAGAGAATAAGTTGGTGATATTGCTAATTGGTTTTACAGTGAAGCTAAGCCACTGTTAATTGCAAAGATACTACCTCTTGATGACGCCATTGCTGCCATTCTGAGTGGCTTGACTTCTCAAACTTCCCTAACAAGCAATAATATCTCTATAAAACGCCATTTCTGAAGCATACACATTATAAAGGAGGCTTTATTGGAGGTTGCAGATTTCCATAAAGTTGAGACCACCCAACCATTGAGTCGGGCTGAAACCTCAAGTCTTAACCATCCAGGTTTTCTTCTCTTTAGTTTAGCATCAGCAGTCCACAATGACCCCCATAGTCCCTCCTATGCCTGTTCTCAGCTCAAAACCTGCTTCCATAGTGCATCTTAAACCATACATTCCCCTCCATGTGAGGTTTGCCAGAGTACACCACTAATGACAGGGCTATGCTCCCTTTTGTACCTACACCCAGAGTTCTCCCTGTACAGTCTGTTGTGAATTTTCCTCATGACAAGCCTTCGAGAGAGAGGCCTCATACAGTGGCTCAATTGTCACGTAACTCTGTGATGCAGCCCAAGCCCATAAAAAAGGAGCTCCAGCCCAAGGCTGTAAAGATGAAAAGCCTTCTCACATGGCCAAAATATTTTTAGGGCGTTCTAGGGACAACTACTGCAATAAAGAAGGGTATGATGATAATGTGTATTATATGCAGAAAACTTTATGAATCTGACGTGCCTAATACTTATCTCTCTCCTATCACTCCTTCAACGCGCTTGACATCCCCTCTGATAATAAATCTAAAGGGGTATTGAGGATAATGGATAATATGCTCTAGGAGCCCCCTCTGATTTAATGACACTGCATTGGTTGAGCTCTGAAGGTGCTATCAAGACCATGATACTCAAAGATACATACTTTAGCTAAAATTTTTGGGCTCCCTGAGGTTGTCAACACCACTAGTGATGTTAACCAGTTCATTGCCAGGTTGATCTGACCCATTCAGTATGGACATACTCTCCAATCCATTAGATATCCTGAGAGTGCTAAAAGACTTGCCTCCGTTTTCTGTCTAAAAGAGGTTTTAGCTCTTCTCCATAGCTTTGGTGGAATTGTAACCAAGGTAGAGGTCATTATCAACAAAGTAAGGGTTATAGCCATCCTGAAAACTAGCTTCTCAATAAATGTTATCACTTTAAAACTGGTCAAGAAGATTAAGTTGGCGCCTGACCTGGAATAGACCAAAGAGCATGGAGCTGTGGGCCCCAACAGCTCTCATGCTATTGAGCTACTCCCCCTACCGGTTCAAATTGGGAAGCTCCCTATCAGCCCCAACAGTGGCCTTAGACAACCGTAATAATGATATTCTTAAAAGTACCCAATTAATGTTTAAGTACGGCGGAATCATCAACATGAAGCCAGGGTTAACTCTCCTTGCTCAAATATGAGGTTTCTCTGGTTTTTAACCATCAAAGTATCTAATAAAACGAATACTTTTGACTTATTAAGTGCCCTTCTTCTGCTTTATTATTACTTTACACCACATTCAGGAAAAACAAAAAAAGGTTGCCTATTCTGAGGACGCTTCAGAGGGCATTGCGTTTTATGCTTCAGAGGAGATAACAATTGACTCTGGTGAAAAAAAGTGTTTGATACCAAGAATACTTTAAAATAACTCAAACTGTTTATTGAACATAACAAGCATCAATGGATTAAGTCCCTTAGAACCTATAGTATCACCAGGCATTCTAGATCCTGACTACCAGCGACCTATCAATGTTTTATAGGGGAGCCTCACAAACTTAAATACTATTGTTAAAAAGCATCGGGAGATAGGAAGAGGCTTGCTGATCCCAATGGGTGAAATTGTCAAAATCCACTTCATCAGTTCTATGTTCGATATGGGCTTATTAACTGACCAATATTTATGTATTTTGCCTAACGTCCATATTTCTGATGACTTAAACCAATGAGCTTGAAAAAGCTCAACCTTCAATAGAGGCTTACGGGGATGTATTCTCTAAATCTGATAATTACTATGGCCACATGAAGGATTGGAGCCACACCATTGATGTTGGAGATGCTCATCCCATCATGTCTGAACTGTATCATAAATTTAATGTTAAAGAGCAACAGATGAAAACTAAACTTATACAGTCACTAGAAGCTAGATTGCTAATACCTTCCCAGAGCTCTTTGTCTTCTCCTCTACGCTCATATAAAAGAAAACGGAGGTGATGGGGTATTTATGGACCTCAAAAAACTTAACAACCTCACAGAAAAGGATAATTATTTTATTTCCTGTATTGATGATGCTCTAACACAACTCTTTGGCTCCAAATTCTTCTCATCCATGGATTTTGCCAGTGGCTACTGGCAAATGGACCTTTCTCCACAAGACCAGGAGAAATGTGATCTCATTTGCAGTAAAGGCTTATTTGAGCCACAAGCGCCTACCTCAGGGGTTGTGTAATGCGCCCGCATCATTCCAGCAAGCCATAGTTCTTACTTTACAAGATCTTAAGCTAAGTTGTGTGATAATCTATCTTGATGACATCACAGACTTTTCTAAAACTTTTAATGAGCATCTTACGCATTTAAAATAGTTTTCAACGCCAGCGTACAATAAACTTTAAATTAAAGCCATCAAAATGTACCTTCTTCCAAAAGAGATTATATTTCCCTGGGGCATGATATCTCTCAGGGGGAATTCAGCACTTGCAAGATAATGTTGAAGCCATTTTCTAAAATGCAGCGTCTTAAAAACTCTGGGATATCCAGCCTTTTCTGGATTTGATGGGGTATTACATCAATTCATTCCCCAAGTTCACCTAGCTTAGTGAGCCTCTTGTTCGATTATTGTCCAAGAACACTCCTTTCTATTTTGGTGTTGAACAATTGGCCGCATTTTAGACGCTAAAGCATTTGCTATAAAAACATCCAATCCTGCATCACCCAGTTTAAGGCAAATTTTTCATCCTATTTACCAATGCCTCTGACTATGCCATTGAAGCCATCTTAGCCCCGTTGGATGTAAATGGCGTGGATCATCCCATGTCCTATTTCAGCAAGTAATATCAAATGCTGAACGCAACTTCAGCATCACCTAAAAGAAATGCCTTGCTGTCTTACTTTATGTAAAATATTACCGCCCTTTTTTATATGGAACTTCATTTACTGTGCTTACCAACCACGCATCCTTGAAATGGTTACAAAATATGAAAGATTCCACTGGAAAGTTGGCTCGTTGGGCATTGAAGCTCTAACAATATGACATGAAGATTGAACACTGAGCTAGAACCTGACATATTAATGTTGATGGGTTGACTCGGCAACCCATCCTTCATCTAGATAACAGTAAAGTTGAGAAATTGCATGACCTCTTTATGACCACTGATAAATGGGATGATGAGGATGAACCTGTCAAAAAAAAGCTATTGAGACACACCCACATAGCCAAGGTGAAGAGTGGGAAGTTATACAAAATTTAGGACAAAGCGTCTGCCCTATCTCTGACCTTCAGAACGAGTACTTGTGGTCATCAAGGCTTACTCTACCATTGGGCATGGTGGCGTGAGATAACCTATGAGTGGATTAAGGATGTTACTTTTGGGAGGGAATTATGGAGTCCATTATTTAAGTACTGGATGCCTGCTTAACATATAAAAAGCAATCAGTTTTCAAGATCAAGTATCAATGTCAACCTAATAACCCTCAACAACCAATTCACATGATATGCTTATGTAAAAATTACTTTGGTTGTCATTGACAAGCACCCATAGTAACCTTTTAACTGCACAGGTTCAGTTTCCTTGTGCACTTTGTCGCGTTGTATAGTAGAATGAATTATTAATTGATAGTAGTATGGAAACTATTATCCATAGTTGGATATAAATTATTACTCTTCAGACCAACGCTCAGCCTGTATTCCTGATTAAATACTTGTGATGTCATGCTTGTAGGGATTTTTTCCCTTCCTCTTGTCCACCCAATCTTCTCTGAGATTCCCTGGTGACAGTCTCTTTGGTCCAACACACAGTCAGCAAAAATTCTCGATTGTTTCTCCTTCTTCTCTAGATCCCCGCTCAGATCTTTAAACTTTTCACTAAGGGTCTTCCAATTATCGCACACAGCAATAATATCCATGAGACAGAATAGAACAATGGAAGCTTATGATAGTTTAACTATATACCAAATGGATGACCTTGAACTAAATAAATCTTATCTGACTATCTGTTTGTTTAACTATCTATCATTTATTATAGTGAGCCCTAGGGAATATATAGTGGGAAATTAATCTGTCTAACCCTCAGTTGACACCTCTTTGATGAAATGGCAGCCATTACCATTGAATCACCCATCCTCGTCTCAGCAGCGATGTTCTTTCCCATCCTGGCTAGGGTTCCATCATTGGACATCCTTGAGACCTAAACGGAAATAGTCAGAAATTGTGTCCCTAACATTTTCCTCTCAATCTGTGCGAACCAACCATATTTGGCTAGCGACCTACTTATGTAATGGGACTTAGTACCCATTAAGGCATTCTCACCAACTGATCGATTCACTAGTTGCAGGCAGCATCACTCGCCTTGCAACTTGCTATTCATTCCCAATCAGTCGGTGGTGAACCCAACCAATCCCAGTCAGTACTCCTAATTTTAATCACCATCTTATGACCCTATTATGTTGGCAACTCGGCTGATGAGATCTTAAGTATTTGTCCAGATCAATCCCTGATGGATATGACCAGACGAATCTCCCAAAATCCCCCAAATGTAGCTACTCCAAAACTCTGGCCAACCAATTTCCAATTAACTTCGCTTTAGGGAATTTTCTCCTAGCGATTCCAGGTAATTTAGCAGACTGTAAATATGGGCAAAAATCTCAACACATCCCCCCTCTTGCCTAGATTTCCAGCGGGAAAAGAATCAGGGCTTGAGAACACCGCTTCAGAAACTTGGTCAAATACTTCATTAGTTCAAGAGGAGTACACTTGTAGATACTCAACGCTGCTCAGGATAACCTTTGGCATATGGCATTCTTCCTCCTTGCTACCACCTTCTCAGAGCCTGGTCCCCATGACCTACTGTCATGCCGGGCTGATCAATTTACTCATGATGATATTGTCCCAGGATCCAGTTTCCCCCCTGTCAGGGTATATGACCCTTTATCATATTCAGGATTCTTAGTCCATCTTCTTGATTTCCTGATTTTCTCCTCATCCTAGACAGGAGACTCTTACCGTTGATGTTTGTTTCGCAGCTCACTTTAATACTTATTTCTATTCGCCCTTGTTGTTTCTCTCATAATCTCTTGGCTTAAGTCATTCCTAATTCTTCTCTTGGAGAGCGTATCCCATTAATTTTGAGATTAATTCCTCAAAAATTAAGCCTAATGGATTGTAGAGTACATAGTGTCAGATTTTTATATTAGTCTGATATCCCACCTCTCATCCTGCTCATATGTAAATTCTGAGTCACAATACCAGCAGCTTCTGAATAGTTTCTCTGATCAGAACCTCCATCTCTTCCTGCAGATGAGTCGGGACACTCAGCGGAACCTTTTCTATGGTCCTTCCAGGACTCATACACCTTGTCTGGCGCCAGCAGCTAGTCCTTCCATCAAATAACCGGAAATGGTAACTAATCCCGCTGAAACTGGGCTTGCCCTCAATTTAAAAAACTCTTGGTCGATTCTTCCTCTGCTGTCAATTCCAGAGTTGGACTTCAAAAATCTCCTGGATTCTCTCCTTTCGCTGATGCACCAACCATCATCATAGATGCTTTGGAGATTATGCCATTTGCTCTTGATCGCTCATTTATTTCCAGGTCAGACCTGCTTCCTGAGTTCATCTTCTGACTCAGACAATATTACAAACCCACTGTTATGGCCTCCTAGCTCACCATTGGTAACAGTATACACTTCGAGCTACCCTATGCTGAACTCCAGGGCCAAGTCACTGAGGCTTTGACCCTAGCGCTGAATTCCTCTGATCTTAATAACATCCTGGATCAGGATACCACCGCTTATGCTCTTTGCTTTTCTGGCTAAGTTCTATGAAGTTGGTCCACAAAGCTTCCAGCCTCACCCATGGTTCATCATTCATTCAGCTATAGTTCCAAGAAGCCCATAGTCATTGCTTGCAGGATGCAATCTACTCCCTGCATGACTATCTCTTCTCCAGAGCTTCCCATCGGTACCTTCCTCTGATGGCGTTGATAGGGGGCATGATTTGGCAACCCCCATCAAGAATCCCTTCTTTGTTGCCAGCCATATGTCCGGTGTTCTTGATGAATCCCGTCATCAGGCACTCAGAACTAATCTTCCAGCTCCGGTACCATATTGGGATTACTTGGGGTTATTCACCAATTGCCTCTTCTTATACTGTTGCTTTCCTCCCAGCTCCAGGGTTTCACTATTAGCTTCATCTGACATCTCAATTTCCCTTCCCCTAGTCGCTTTCTCACAGGGCTCTGCATCCGCTCAAAGAATGTGGTTTTGTGTAGGTCTAGCCCTCACTAGCGTCCAATCTCATAAAAATTTTGATGGGCTGTTCCTTCCTACCACAATCCATCCTCCTTCCCCCAAGAGGCGACATAGGTGGAATCATCCCCATACTGAGGACAATTGATAAAAATAAAAAATTATAAAATTAAATCAGCTTTTTCTCTGTGTGGTTTATATATATTACCAATATATTTTATCAATTTTTTACCTTTATTCTTCTTTTTCCCTATGGGACTTGACCTTGTTTTGGTTCAGCGGTTCATCTCGATATTTTTCCCCCAAACTGGGTCCTGGGTATTTAAACCTTCCAGTTTTCTATGGTTCAGGGGTACTTTTTCAGACTTAACCATCTAGATTGTTCAGAGGTCCTTTTTTCAGACTTGATCTAATCATCAGGACATGACCAACTTAATGGTTCATCGGTCCTTTGTAAACTCTTTTATTTTTTATTGATCCATCAATTTAGATACTTAGTGTGGACTCGATTCACAACTTTTCCATCCAAGAGATTCTTAATGGAGTAGGCATTAGTCACCGTCTTGGCAATCACTTTTAATGGGCCTGACCACAATGCATCTAATTTGAAACTTCATTAAAAACCATGCATATCGCTTTAGGCAACTCTTTCCCCTATTCAATATTCTTCTAAGGCCAGTCAGTTCTTATTGTTCATCAATTTTCTTATATCCTTTTCTTCAACATTGTATTAAATGCTTGTGATTGCATATTAATCATGATATTCATCATTCAGTTCAGGTAATGCTCAGTACTCATCCCCAATGTAGGTTCCACTGCCAAATATAAAATTGGTGGCAACGCGGCCTTTCTCCCATATAACAACTCAAACGGCATCTTTTCCATCGCCATATGATGAATATTATTGTAGGCGAATATCACCAAACTCAGGTACTTCACCACAAGGAAGTTCTCCCTACAACTACCTTCCTCAGCGTCGTGGCCAGCATTCCATTAATCCATTCTACTAGTACGTTCATCTCTGGCCGGTAAGGTACAGACATGACTCCTCTGATCCCCATTATCTCATCTAATCTCAGGATCACATGAGACATGAAGTTGGTCCCATTGTTGCTAAGAAGGACCTTCAAGCATTCATGCCAGTATACTATTTGATCCAGGATGAACCTCACAGTACTGGTAGTGTCTACTCTCATCAGGGCCTTCATTTTGGCCCATCTCATCAGATGGTCGATAGCAACTATAATGTACTTGACTCCCCCTGGGCTCATTGTCAGCAGTCCCATCACAATGATGGACACCATATACCAGGCAAATCCAGGGCAAACCAGTTGGTATCCAGTTGTATTATTAAGTGGTTTGTGCAACTGTAACTTCACATAACAATCTAGATAATCCATGACATCGTAGTTGATGGATTCCTAGTAATAATACTGGTGAATATGGTCAGTTAGATTCCACAGGCCTCCATGCCCGAAAACCTTGTGAGCTGCTTGCACTATCGCTGCTCTTTCAAATGGTTTTGGAAATAATAACTGCTTCCCATTGATCATATTAAATACTTGTCCATCCATGGTCTTATTTTTTTCCATAGCTTTCCAAAGTGCACCTTAGATTTCTCAGGGCTCATCCCCAATTTTTTCGTTGACCATTCTCTGAATAGCTCATCTGCCTGCGTGTATACCATCTGGACCATTGATAATCACAATAAGCCATCTGTGTTCTGGTGAGAAGCCCCCGCTCAGTGGATTATCTCATAATCATAAGCCTGGAGCTTAAGTGCCCATCAGGTCAGTCGTTCTTCTAGCTCTCTCAAATTGTCAGTCAATGCAGCAAAGAGTGGTCTGTCAACATGTTAAAGTGCATTCCATGGATGTACACCCAAAACTGCTTTCATGCATAAATGACTGCAAAGCATTTATGCTCAGTCATGGTGTAGTTCCTCACAGTGGCTGAGAGTGTCTGGCTCACATACGCCACCTGATGTTCATCCTAAGTTCATCTACTTGGCTTAGTATGGCGCCAATCGCCATCAACGAAGCATCAGTTTGAATAATAAACTCTTGACCAAAATTTTGATATTTCAGAATCAGTGAATCTATTAAATACCAGCGTAACTCATCAAACGAGTCCTGGGCCTCTTCATTCCATATGAATCCGTTTTTGGGTCCTTTAATAGATGGAATAATGGCTCTGCTATTTGGGCGAAGACCCAAAAATATTTTTTATAGTATTTTAACCATCCTAAGGAACACTTGGATGTCTCAGACACTCTATGGTACAGCCATCTGTTCTATGGTGGCTATCTTCTGGGTTTGTGACTACAATCCACTGAAGTTTATTACAAATCCCAGATATTCCAACTCTTTCTTAAAGAAGTGGCACTTACTTGGCTTGATCAACAGGTTAGCCGTGGACAATCGCTTAAAAACTTCCTATAAGTGGTGTAGGTGATCAGTAAACGTCTTACTGAACACGTTTATATTGTCCAGATATACCAGGATTCATGACAACTTCGAGTAAATTAAATTGCATCTATGGCCTTCTGAAACATTGCAGGCGCATTGCATAGACCCGGTGGCATCCTCGTTGGTTGGTATGGCCATTGCATGGTAATAATCGCGCATTTTTCCTAGTCTTCCTTTGGCAAGTCAATCTGCCAATATCCTGAGAGCAGATCCATTGTGGAGAAATACTTCACTTCTAAATGATATAGTGCATTATTGATCCTTAGTAGGGGTTATGAATCCTTCTTCATAGATTTATTCAGTCTTTGGTAGTCAAATACCACCTGGTTGGATCCATCCTTCTTCTTCACGATCAGGATTGGACTTGCCCAGGGACTTGATGACAGAACTAGAAGCTAATGCTTCACAATTTGCTGATTTCATCCTCCACTACCACCTCTTCTTTTGAGTGTCAGATCAGTCTCATCCTGATCAGCAAATTTTCTCCAGTGTCAACCTTGTGGATCATGTCTTGTGCACATCCCAAATCATGATCATCCTGAGTGAACACTTCCTGATACTTTTCAAATAGTATGAGCACCTCCTCTTGCTGGCCTTATGATAGATCAGCGAGCTGCTCTTGATCAACCAATAGGTTGATGTTCTCAGTTACCCCAGACAGTAATCCCATTTTGTTGAGAGTCCCAAAATCGTAGAATCTTCTCAATTTGGCTGTCAGAATAAGATGAACAAATGCAATGATCTAATTCCTCTTGATCTTCATCAGTTTTCACTTAAATTCGCCAGGAGAACTCAAGATTCTCCATGGCCCAGCATTATTATCCCAGGAGGCACCCTAAGGCTTCACTCTGGACTTCTTCCAGGGGCTTCCAACCTCCCCATACAACAGCTCAGGTATCTTCTATATCAACCCTGTGTTGACTATCATCTGCAATCCTGGCAGTATGGTCCTCTAATTTTTGATCCTCAGTGGAATTCCCCGGTTCTCTAGGATTTCCTCTGGTATTTTGCTTTGCTTTCTACCAACTACATGGTACCAAATCGGAATAATGCCATCATTGTGTTTTAGATTAATGAAGTTGTTTCTCCAATTTAGCGGAACTTCACCATCCTTCTGATATACCAATGATAACATCTGACCCAATATGGTCAACGTATTATCCTCTTAGTTACATTCAACTCCGTATTTTTGTAAAAATTCTGTTCTGATCAGAATGGCATAGTTTTGTTTCACAAAAACTATTGCTGGCATAGATACCACCAATAACCTGAATCATATTGGCAACGCACTATACGCTCCACAGTAGACGGTGGTGTTCATCTCAGCTGTCCTGTATTCTTTCTTATGTTCCAAGTCCAGCGAGATCTTCATCCTTTTTACCAGCTTGGTTGAGACAATATTGATGGGTGCTCCGCTGTCAACAATTTCTCTCCTCTGCACTCTATTCACTTGTATGTATATATACATATACTTGGAGTATTGTAATATAGTGTTTACTGAGTGAATAGCGGCGTTATTAGACAAATCAAGGGTGTGAATAATTTGCACCAACAAATCAGGAAATGATTCCTTTATCGCGCTGAGGGGGATAGATAAATTAGCCTCATCTAATTGGACATCAGATAATTCTTCAGGATTCTCAGTGGTTTGAATCTTATCCACCAGTTGTCAGGCGTATAGCTGGGCAACTTCCTTGATTATCTAAGGGTTGATTCTCTTCGCCCCAGCTCTGGTCACGGCATTTACATCCAAATTGATCACTTGATACAGCTGATCCTGCTCGTCGTCTACAAACAGATCACTGATATCAATTTCTTCATTCATAATTTCAGGAGGAACAGGTTTCTCCGCAGCTCTAGACTGTTCTCCATCTAGGCCACAGGCCCTTTTCCTGAGCCTTTGTGGCTGCTGACTCTTTGGCCTGGACCACGTTGATCTGATCCTTCAGCTTCTTACAGTGCATGGTGAAATGTCCTTTCCTGCCACATTGGTAGCAGACCTTTTCCTTCTTGTTTAACCGTCTGAAATCTTAGGGATTTATTCCATAGCACAGTTCAATTAATCATATCTTTAGCTTCTTCTTTTCCCTTCGTGGGATTCAGATTTTGTACCAGATTACATTTGAAGCTTCTATTTGGGGCATCAAATGTCGCTCCCAAAATCTTTAAACTATCTAACTTTTTTAAGGTAGCTATTTCTGTTGCAAACATGGAAGCCATCATGCAATGTAATTCGTGATACGGCTGAATGGCCACTTGCAAGGCGATTCTAACATAAAAGTCATCCAGTACCTTCGCTCTGACCAGGATCTACGACTCCTGGTAAAACCAATCTGCAAATCTAGCTAGAGACTCATCTTTATGGAACTGAATTCCATAAATTCATGCTTGCGTTTCCACATGCATGTTGGACTCCTGAACTCTTTCATGATGGCCACCTTTGCCTCAGCATAAAACAGCTGTCCCCCTCTAGGTGAGTAACACTAAGTGCTGACAATTAGTGTCTAGGCAATTCATGACCATCATCACCTTTTACGATCCCCATAGCCATTCATGGTCATGTCAAACAGTAAGAAAAATTTCTGGGGCATTATCCCAATGGAACGTTGGTAGTTTCAGTGTTGTCCTAAATTCCTCTGAGTTATTTCTGGCTGATTCTCTCGGTTCATTTACTTGGCTAACTTGAGGAGTAACTTTGGGCGTCATCTCTGAAATGGCAGCAAAAGCGGGCAGCATGTTCCTTGGGGTATTCAACTTCCCAAGTATCATGTGAGGAATTCTTTCTTCAGCATCACTTGCCATATCGGGCTCACAAGCACATTTGTAAGCTTTAAGTTCCTCCACTTGTTTGATTGATCCTCCTATATCTGCCCCAAAATTTTTTAACAAATGCAATCTGCTTCTCTATCCATTTTCAGGTATAAACCTCTCAAACAAAGTCCAATTATTTCTAATTCAACAAAGTTACTTTACCAAGTAACTCATTCACAAAGCTTGCTACATTCTCTATTCTTTCCTCCACCTTTGTGACTCTTCTTCCAAGGCTGCAAACTCCCAATGGTCCGCTGAGTTTAGAGCATTCTGGTTTACAGTGGCAACTTGGTCCACTGTTTACGTAGCTCAGCTTTGTCTGACTCTTTATAGATCTTTAACTCAACTACCCCTGTAGTGAGCACCAACTTGTAAAAACTCACTTTGGTTGTTATTGGAAAGCAACCCTAGTAACCTTTTTACTACACAAGTTCAGTTTCTTCATGCTCTTCATCATGTTGTATAGTAGAATGAATTATTAATCATTAATAGTATGGAGACTATTATCTGTAGTTGAGTATGTAATATTATATTTCAGCCCAACGATCAGCCTTTATTCCCAATTAAATACTCATGATGTCATACTTGTAGGGAATTGTTCCCTTCCTCTTGTCCACCCAATCTTCGCTGAGATACCCTGGTGACAGTCTCTTTGGTCCAACACACAGTCAGCAGCTATCCCCAATTGTGACTCCTTCCTCTCTAGATCCTCACTCAGATCTTTATTCTTCTCTCTAAGAGTCTTCCAATTATTGCACACAGCAACAATATTTCTGAGACAGAATAGCACGATGAATGCTGATGATAGTTTAACTATATACCAAATGGATAACTTTGAGCTAAATAAATCTTATCTGAATAATCTGTTTGTTTAACTATCTATCATTTATTCTAGTGAGCCCTAGGGACTATATAGTGGGAAATTAATCTGTCTAACACTCATTTGACACCTCTTTAAATAAATGGCAGCTATTACCATTGAATCACCCATACTCATCTTGGCAGCGATGGTCTTCCCCATCCTGGGTAGGGTTCCATCATTGGATATCCTTGAGACCTAAATGGAAAGAGTTGGAAAACGTGTCCCTAACGTTTTCTCTCAATCCAAGCAAACAACCATATTTGGCTAGCGACCTGCTTAGGTAATGAAACTTATTACCCAATAAAGCAGGTCACTCACCAACTGATCAGTTTGCTAGTTGCAGGCAGCATCACTCGCCTCGCAACTTGCTATTCATTCCCAATCAGTTGGTGATTTAACCCAACTAATCCCAATTGGTACACCTGATAGTTAATCACTATAAGATGCCCCTATTTTGTCAGCAACTTCGCCCGATGAGATCTTAAGTATATGTCTGGATTGATCCCCAATGGATATGACCAGGCGAATATTCCAAAGTCCCCCAAATGTAGTTACTCCAAAACTTGGCCAACCAATTTCCAATTCACTTCGCCTTAGGGAATTTTCCCATAGCGATTCCAGGTAATTTAGAAGACTGGGAATATGGGCAAAAATCCCAACAGCTTGTATGAGGTTGGCCCTCTACCCCAGACTACCATTGGGAATTAATATATCCTAGTAGGTATTGATCACTTTACAAAAATGTTTGAAGCTGTGGATCTTCCTGCCCAAAATACAAACGCTACCGCTACTTTCCTTTATTAAAATATATTACTCGCCATGGATGACCTCTTGTTCTTCACTGCAACAATGGGACGAGCCTCACCTCTAGAGTGGTCTGATTATAGATATCTTTATGATGTCACAACAACTCTTTTTTGGCCCCTTATAACCCTCCTATGAACAGTACCATAGAAAGAGAGAATGAAACCTTGGTAACCATCTTATGAGAAATGGCAACTTCTGACCCTCTACACTGGATAAGTTTCTTCCTAATGTCCTTATGGCCAATCGTTTTAGTTAACACCAGATCCTCAAATTTCTCTATTCCGCGTTTTATATGGTTAAAACCTGAGACCCGCACTCTTAGCCAAAGATGTCTTGTCTGCTAAAACTGTAGATCTTAATAAGGCCATGAGGAGGTTGGCCCAACACATCATTCAATTACAATTTGTAGCTATGGATAACCTAGCTAAAACAGTCACTAAAGTGGGCTAGGCAGCTAATGAACTTAGACCACCTTTGACCATCTTTCAAAATATCTGACTTGGTACTATAATACCATAACCGAATTACAGCCAGAAGTGAGAAGCTTTGTTCCATTTGGGATGAATCATTTGCTATCACCTATAAGTGGGGTGATAAAGATTCTATCAATTATCTTGCTTCTAAAGTTACCATTAACCGAGTAGATGGACATTTCTTACGCCCCTATTCTCCCCCCAACATTCATGAAGGGGTAATGGCAGACAATTAGATTTTTGGCTAAGTGAGAAGAATGTTCTTGTTCTGAATAGTTAATTGCTATAAAAACTCCTGTTCAATTATCGCGGAATCATTTAAGTTAGATTAGTACTCCTACTCCAAATTTCCAGCCAAGTAGCTCAGAATTCATCGCTTATGACTCCTCTAAATCCCTGACGGAATAGCCAACTCCCTAGGATTCCCTCCCAAGTCCTGCTGTCAATTTAGTGCTAATGCCTAAGAGAATAACACCCCTATTTATAGACCTGAAGGAAGTTCCTGAATGTGCAAATATTTTACCAGCCAATCAGTCACTAAAAATCCAGTAATCATCCAAACTAATAATATTTTTCAGATGGCTGATTGGAGAGGTAACACTAAAATGTTACCTCATGGTTGCATAATCCCAGCTGACAATCCAACACCCATAATGATAACCTTATCAAGGCAATAAGATTCTCTAGAGCCCTATTTGCTATTTACCATTTTTCTAAATTGAGCTACTTTACACCTATCCTGAACTATGAAGCCCTTCTCATTTTTAGCTTAAACTAGCTTAAATACTAAGAGGTGACATTATCATAAAAATCGCTTTTATCCCATCTCTATTATGAATAAATTTTATATATACAAAATCAACTTGAGTTTATTTTTTTCTTGGAACTATATAACAGTGGTCCTGATCTATATCACTTCTACCACTTTGAGATTCTTAAAACCTGTTTCCAAAGCACCATCAAGCAAAAAAATTGCAAAGATCAAAAATTCCCATATGAAATTTGAACGACATGAACTTCTTATGATTGAGATGTACATCTACTTGATAGAAAGCCGCTACTAAGTCAACCATAGTAACCTATATTCTTCTGAAGATCATTGACAACATGTTAAAAAGAGTGGCATGGGTTAAGGTTGATATTTCAATACTGCATTTGACAAAATTCTAGGGCTTTGCTGCTCGTTCATGAATATTAACCCATAAATTGATAACTTGCACAGGTTCAGTGTGCACTCTTCGTTTTTTCTGATGATATAAGATATATGATTGATAATAGTATGAAGACTATTATATTTAGGTGAATATATCACTAGGTTCTGCTCCAACGCTTGACTGGTATTCTTCCTCAAAATACTATAAATGTCCTCAGTAGGGATTTATTCCTTATCCACCTAACTTGATCCACGCTCATACCTAGTTTACAGCCTTTCCTCTGGTGACACAAAGTCAGTAGCAATTTCATCTCAGCATAACTTCTCTTCTCAGGATCCTTAATCCTTACTATATCTACTAGAGTCTCCAAATAAAGCACACAGCAATAATTTCCTTCAAGATAAATAGAACTAATAATGAATACTACTGGGGGTGAAAGGCGAGTCAGTAAGGGCGTACGGCTACCAACCTGAAGGTTACAGGTTTGATTCCCACCCTTCGCACATCAATTGGGGTGCCAGCCAAAGGAAGCTATTGGCGGCTAATAGGTCTAATAACACGAAAACCTTAACCATGATGTAACCAGAAAAATTTGAGTCCCGATCCAGAGGTGGAAAAACTTTCTTTGATGGAGTTGGCCCTGTTCAGGTTTCATGTTGTTTCTTTCTTTCAATAATGCCTATCCCCTGGTTGGCTTGCCTCAGTTAAATAAAATAATGAATACTACTAAGTAACTTCTAACCAAACTCTGTTTTTTATTAAGAAAATTATCAGGGGAATATATAGAGGAAATTTGGTGCCCAACCCTCAGTTGGCGCCTCAGCTATGAAACATTAGACGTTGCCATTGAATTACCCTTTGTCATCTCATCAGCGACGTTCTTCCCCATCCTAGTTAGGTTTCCATTGTCAGAATCCTCAAGAACTAAAACGAAAAGAGTCTGAAAACGTGTCCCTGACTTTTTCCACTTGATTCAATTGAAACAACCATATTTGGCAAGCGACCTATTTAGGTAATGGACTTGTTAACAAATATGACAGGGCACAAACCAAATGATCAATTTGCTAGCTTCAGGTGGCATCAATTACCTCACAAATTTCTCCTTAAATTCCAAATCAGTATACCTGATAGTTAATAATCAATTTACTATTAATTGTCCCCATTTATTGGCAAATCTGCCCAAGAAGATATTAAGTATTCACCTGGATTGATCCATGACAGATCTGAACTAGGTGAATTGCTAAAATTCCCCATGCATTGTTAACCCAAAATTGGGGTCAACCAATATCTAATTCACTAGCTATATGGAATTATCCTTTAGTGGCCCATAATAATCTAGATGGCTGGAAATGTGGGCAAAAATCCCAACACATCCCCCTCTTCCTAGTTTTCCAGTAAGAATAGGATTGGGACTGAGAAATATCATTTTGGTTACTAGGTTAAATAATTCTTGGGTTCAAGTGGATTACAGTCAATAGACACTCATTACTTTGCTCAGGACAGCCTTTGGCATGCATTTCTTTTCCTCTTCCTCCTCACTAGCACATAATTAGAGTACAGACACCATGACCTTCTGTCATGCCAGCTGATCAAATTACTCGTGAAGATACTGTTCCCAGGATCCAGTTTTCCCTAATCAGGCATATGACCCATTGTCATATTCAGGATTCTTGGTCTGGCGTCCTCAATTACCTAATTTTCCTCCTCATCCTCAACAGGAAATTTTTTACATCAATGTTCATTTAAAATGCAATTAAAAAGGTCTCATTTATTTTTGCTCCTGTTATTTTTCATAATAACTTCTTGGCTCATATCATTCTTAATTCTTCTCTTTAGAGCTTATCTCAGTTGTTTTAGATTAAATTTTTCTAAATTAGATCTTATTTGATTCCAGAGTGCATAATGGCAACTATTATAAAAAGTCTGCCATCACTTCTCTCATCCAGCTCATATGTTGAATTCAGTCTCAGTACTAACAGCTGCTTGATAACATGTCTGGTAAAGACCTTTGGCTCTTCCTACTGATGAGTTGATCTGCACGACAGAGCCTCTTCTATGTTCTAACCAGGACTCATACTCCCAGTCGAGTGCCTGTGGCCAGTCCTTCCTTGGAATTTCTGGAAATGGAATCCCTGACAAAACTAAGTTAGTCATTGTCTCAAATGACTCTAAAAAATCCTCCCTTTGTCATTAATTCCTGTTTTAAATTTTAAAACTCTCCAAGATTTGGCTCATTTGTGGATACTCATACAATCATCGTCAAACCTCCTGAAGCAATGCCATCCACTATTGATTGATCATTCCTTGCAGGATCAGAATTGCATCCAGAGTGCTTTTTCCAATTTGGCCAGTATTACAAACAGCTGTTCTGTCAACTGAACTGGTCATTGGAAACTGTGAACATTTCAATTTCCTATATGCAGAATTGAGGACCTGAGTTACCAAGGCTCTATCCATAGCTCTGAACCCCTCCAATCTTGAAACCAATTTAGATCGAGACATTGCAGCCTATGCTCTTAGCTTTACCAGCCAAGTTCTTTGAAGTTGGGCCACGAAGCTTCCAGCCTCTCCCAGCTTTCAATGCTCATTCTGCTTTCACTTCCAAGTAGCTCATAGTCGTTATTTGAATAATTCCATCTGCTCCCTTCATGACTATCTCATTTCTGGTGCATCCATTGGTACCTTCCCATATGGCTTTAATTGGGGGCATGATGTGGCAACCCCTTCCTAGTGACTCTCTTGCTCAATGCTGGTCCATATGTCCAATGTTCTTGAAGAAGCCTGTTGGAAAGCGCTCAAGATTAATTCCAGCTCTGGTGACATATCATGTTTTCTCAGGTTTATTTGCAGACTGCCTCTTCTTGTTCTGTTGCTTCCCTCCACAATCTGGGATATCACTTTTGGAAAGTACTGACATTTCCATCTCTCTTCCCCTAAACATTTTCTCACAGAGATCAGCCTCCGCTCAACGAACCTGGCTTCAAGTAGGTCTAGCCCTTGCTAGCGTCTGATCTCACAAAGAATTTTACGGTTTGTTTAATCCTACTGCAATACATCCTACCTCCCCCAAGAGGTGACATAGGCGGAATCATCCCTGAATTGAGGATAACCAATAAACATTTATAAAAATATATCTTTTTTGTGAGTTTTTTATATTTTTTCTCTTTTACTTATATTTTTCAATCTTTTATTTTTTCTTCTTTTTTATATGAGACATGGCCTTCACTTGGTTCAGTTGTCCTTCTTTTTTATTTATTCTCCAAGCTGGTTCCAAAGTATACTTAGACTACAAGTTTTCTATGGTTAAAAGCCTTATTTCTTTAGACTTAATCATCTAGTTTGGTTCAGCGGTCATTTTTTTAGACTTAACCAGGTTATCATGACATAACCATCTCATTGGTTCAGCGGTCCTTTAAGAACACTTTTAGTATTATTTTTCATCGATTCACTGCTTTAAATACTTATCATGGTCTCAATTTACTATCCTTCCACCTATAAGGTTTTTAATGTTTTAGGCTTCCGTTGCCACCTTGGTGATAAGCTTGAACAGAACTGACCATAATGCATCTTGCTTGTTTCTTCTCCTAAAACCATTTGTATTGCAATAAAAAACTCTATTTCCTATTTTGTATTCTAATAAGACCGGTCAGTTCTTATTATCTGTCATTTTTGCAATGATTCTTTTCTTATAGTCATACCAAATGCTTGCAATTGCATTTTGATCAGGATATCTGACAATCAGATCAGGTACTGCTCACCATTCATTCTTAATGTTGGTTCCACCACCAAATATAAAATTAGTGGCAACGCGGCCTTCCTTCCATATAGCAACTCAAATGGCGTTTTTCATGTTGCCATTTGATGTCATATGTTGTATGCAAATAATGCTGAACTAAGGTAAATTCCCCACGCGGAAGTTCTCCCTGCAACCAGCTTTCTCAGCATCGCAGCCAGCATTACATTGACCTGTTCTACCAGTCCGTTTATCTTCAGCTGGTTTGGTACAGACATGAATACTCAGATCCCCAGATTTCATTCAATCAAGGGTTCACATGAGATTTGAAATTTGTTTCATTATCACTCAACAAGACCTGCAGGCATCCATGTCCATATACTACTTGATCCAGGATAAAGCTTGCAGTTCTTGTCGCATCTACTCTTGCCAGGGCCTTCATCTCAACATATCTTGTCAGATAATCAATCACAACTATGATGTATTCTACTCCCCCAGTACAAATGTTAATGATCCGATCACATTGATAGACACCATATGCCAGGCAAATCCAGGGTGTACCAATCAGTATCCAGTCATGTTCTTGTGAGGCTTGTGCAACTGGCACTCCACACAACTATTCAGATAATCTGCTACATCATAGTTTATGGACTCCCAGTAATTATACTGGTAAATGTGATCAGTTGTCTTCCATAGGCCTCCATGCCCAACAACCTATGTTGCTTGAACACTAGCCGCTCATTCTGACACTTTAGAAATAATAACTATTTCCCATTGATAATCTTAAAAACTTTTCCATCCATGATCTCAGTGTTTTCCATTGCTTTTTTAGCACACCTTGGATTTCTCAGGGATCGTTCCTGATTTCTCCTTTGACCATACTTTGTAATAGCCCATCTGCTTGCTGGTGTACCACTTGAATCATTGGTAACCTTGATAAACCATCCAACTTATGATGAGAAGCTCCAGCTTTGTGAACTATCTCATAATTGTAAGATCGTATCTTTAATGCAAATTGGGCCAGTTGTCCTTCTGGTTCTCTCAAATTGTGTAGCTAACACAATGAGGAGTAGTTTATCACCACTTTGAAGTGCATTCCATGTATAAAAATTTGAAACTGTTTCAGGAATAAATTACCACAAGGCATTCACACAGTCATGGCGTAATTCCTAAGCTGCTGAGAGTGTCCAGCTCAAATATTCTACCAGATGTTCATCCCCTAGTTCATCCACTTGGCTCAGGATGACGCCTATTGCTGTTAACAAAGCATCATTTTGTATTATAATTCTTGATCAAAAATCATATAATTCAAGATTGGAGAATCTATTAAATACTGACGTAATTCATCAAAAACTCTGGGCCTCTGTAAGGAGAGTGCCTATAGCTCTCCTGTTCTTAGTGTGGAGGTGCATAGCGCACAGAACCAATGTTAGGGAACTAGTCAATAGTACAAAATTTACTAGAGCCCCTCAGAGGGTGCTTAAGCTATATTAACTTAGGTAGGAAAGAATTATCCTTGGTAGAATTAACCAAAAGAGATGTACATGAGCCTCGGAAGGGTAATATTTGGACGCCCTAGGCTGGAAGGACCCTGGGCGGCCCAACAGTGCATGAGCTGATATATTTAAAGTAGACAAAAAGAAACTGATTGACGTTGTGAAAGACCTCCTCAGAGAGGTCCACGAACAGGATTGTCCAAAATAACATAATAAAAACAGTGCACTAGCAAAGGGTTTATTACTAGAGGAGAAGTCACCAACAGCTGAGATTGGTCTAAACATTTGAATTTTAAGGGATTTTGGAAAAACAATCAATTGAGGGAAGTGGGTCTAAGCTAAGGAGCACCAATAGGCGCACACTTCCATCAGACAAGATGCTGTATTTGGTAATTGGCTGAAATCAGGTAATTGATTGTAAGAGCAGCTGACCCGAGCTGGAAAGTGTGAAAACTGAACGGTTTTGAGAACCCATTCACCCAAAAACTGAAGTGAACCGTTTTTATTCATAACAAAGCTATATTTCTAATGCACCTGCACCTATACAGGGCCAAACTTCTTTTGCATCCATAGGACCAACCTGAGCATACTTCAAACTAACCCAGCGTTGATCTATGGTATGCTTGAGGTCAGGGAGGCCTGCTAAATTCACCTTCTTGACCTCAAGATATGCTGATTTGTCTTTGACGTTATACAAATTATTAAGTCATTTTCTAGCCATGACAGCCTCTTCACTTTAAACAAAACTTTTTTTCAGATTCTTCACAAATAAAAGCGGGGCTTGGCAATTCTTGCAAAATCCTGAATGAATCTTCAATAGTATCCAACCATTCTAAGGAACAATTAGGTTTCTTGGACACTATTTGGTACATCTATTCACTCTATGGCTTCTATTTTCTGGGCTTGCAGCTGCAATCCACTAGAGTTGGTTATGAATCCCAGATACTTCAACTCTTTCTTGAAGAAGTGGCACTTCATAAGCTTGATCTTCAGGTTAGCCACGGATAGTCGCTTAAAAACTTCCTCTAAGTGGTGAAATGGTCAGTGATTGTACTGATGAACACATTATTATTGTCCAAGTACACCAGGACGCATGAAAACTTCAGGTAATTCAATATGGCGTCCATGGCCCTCTGGAACGTCGCAAGCGCATTGCATAGACCCTGGGGCATCTTTGTCAGTTGATACAGCCCCTACGCAGTAATAATTGTGCATTTCTCTTGGTCTTCTACTGGCAATTTGATTTGCCAATATCCCAATACTAGATCCATTGTAGAGATATACTTTGCTTTTCCCAATTGATCTAGTGCATCATCAATTTGTGGTAATGGATATAATTCCTTCTTTATAATTTTATTCTGCTTCCAATAATTGATCATCAATCGATTAGAGCCATTCTTCTTATTCACATTAAGGATAGGGCTCTCCCAGGAACTAGAAGCCCGCGCTTCACTAGTTTACTAATTTCTTCCTTCACTACCACTTCAGCCACCTTTGACAGTCGAATTGGTCTCATTCTTATCAGCAATTTTCCCCAGTGTTGACTTTGTAAATGCATTTCTCACTCATACCATATCAGGGTTCGTCCTGGGTGAGTACTTCCTGATACTTGTCAAATTAATTTGAGCACCTCCTCCTGATGTCTATCCATCAGATCAGCGAGTTGCTCTCTATCAACCAATAGATTGATACTTTCATTTACCCCTGCTGGTATTCCATCTCATTGAGGTTCCCAAAATCATGTAATTTCCTCAATTCAGCCATCCGGATCATATGAACAAATTGATGATCAGGCTTTCTCAATCTTCATTGGTTTCACTCAAATTCTCCAGGAGAACTTGAATTCTACATGGCCCAGCGTAATTATTCCAGGAGTCACACAAGCTCTACTCTGGACTTCTTACAGGAGCATCTGACTATTCCAAGCAGCAGCTCAGGTATCTCCAATGTCAACTCCGTGTCAACTATAATCTGTGATCCTGGAAGTTTGGTCTTTTAATTCTTTATACTCAGCAGATTCACAGATTTTCCAGGATTTCTGTCAGCATTTCTCGTTGCTTTTAGCCAAAATTAATTGGTAACAAATCAGGAAAATACCATCATTGTAGACCAGAATGATGAAGTTATTCCTCCTGGTCAGTGGAGATTCACCATCTTTCTGATAACCAATGGTAACATCTGACCCAATATGGTCAATGTATTATCCTTGAAGTTACATCCAACTTCGTACTTTCATAGAAACTTCAAACCAATTAGAATATCATAAGATTAGTTGGCTAAAACTATTGTTGGGACGGATACCACTAAGGATCCAAAGCAGAGTGGTAGAGCACTATATGCTCCACAGGAAATAGTGGTATTCAGCGCGGCTGTCCCATATTCTTTCTTGTGCTCTAAATTGAGCGATATCATCTTCTTCATTAGCTTGGTCAAGACAATATTGATAGGCACTCCACTTTCAACTATCACCCGCACCCATACTTTATTAACCAGTATATCTACATGTGTACACTCAAAGTAATGTAAAATCGTATCTAATGAATGTATAGCAGCTTTATCTGCTGAATCAAGGGTGTAGTTTGATTGTTTTAATAGAACAGGAAATGATTCTTTGATCACGCTAAGGGGGATAGACAGATTTTCCTCATCTAATTTGACCTCAGTCAACTCTTCTGTATTCTCCGTGGCTCAAATCTTGTCTACAAGTTGTCGTGCATATGGCTGAGCAACTTCCTTGATTATTTTAAGTCAATCCCCTTTGCTCTGGATCTGGTTACTGCATTCAATCCAAATTGACAACTAGATATATTTGATCCTATGCATCATCATTGACAAACAGAACACTAGAATCAATTTCTTCATCTATAAAATCAGTGGGAATGGGGCTTTACACAGCTCTAGACTGTTCCACATCTAAGCCGTGGGCCCTTTTATGACCCCTGTGAAGGTTCAGACTTTTTCTCTTGGACCCATTGATCTGTCCCTAGACTTCTTTCAGTAGACAGTGAAGTATCCTCTTCCTCCATATTGGAAACAGCGTTTCTCTTTCTTATCAATCCACTTGAACTCTTTAGGCTTATTTACTGGCGCAGTTCAATTATTGTTCACCTTAGCGTCCTTGGTCCCCTTTTTAGGATTCAAAATTCATACTAGATTTAGTTTAAAACTTCTGTTTGGAGTATCAAAGGTAAACCCTAATAATTTCATATGATCCACCATCTGCGAGGTGGTAATCTTAGTAGCAAACATGGGAGACATCATTTTATATATCATGATAGGGCCAAAGGGCCGCTTGCAGCGTGATCCGTGCATAAAAATCATCCAACACTCTCACTCTGACCAAAATCTGCAATTCTTGATAGAAACAAATATTGAAACTCGCTAAAGTTCATCCTTCTAGAATTGAATTCCCAAGAATTCTTGCTTGTGCTTTAACATGTACATGAGACTTCCAAATTCTTTCATGATGGCCGCCTTGGCCTCTGAGTATGAACAGCTGTCCCCCTTTAGATGGGGCAACACTAGGTCTTGACAATTGGTGTCTAAAAATCTCATCACCGTCAAAACATTTTAGCAATTGCTGTAACCAAACATTGTCATGTTGGATAATTGGAAAAATGCAGGGGCATTATTCCAATGGAAAGTATATAAATTTGGTATAGCCTTAATTTCTTCCAAAGTTTCTCTAGATACCTCCCTTGGTTCAGCTACTTGGCTAACTTGAGGAGGAATTTTGGGAGTCATCTCCAAAATGGCTGTGAATGCGGTCAGCATATTTCTTGGAATAGTCGCCTTCCCCAATGGAGTTCTTGGGCTATCTCTTCAGCATTGTTCACCGCATAGGTCTCACATTCACACTTATAAATCTTAAACTCTTTGAATTGCTTAATCAGCTGCATTATATCTGCTCTGAATGCCCAAAATTGAAATTGATCCGCTTCACATTCCATTTTCTGGAATAAAACTTTTTAAACTAAATCTTCTTCCTTTTTCTTTATTGACATTAATTTTCCTGGTAAATCATTGCCAAAACTAAGACATCTTTGACTCCTTCCTCAAGATTGGTAACTCTCTCCTCCAAGGCAGAAAATTCTAGATGATCTGAAGAATTCATGGCGTTCTTGTTGACAGTTGCCAACTCCATCTAGAGTTTTCTTAAAATATACTTGTACGACATCTTTTCCTAATGTATCCTACTCAACTATAACCCCTGTTGTAGCACCAACTGTTAAAATTCTAGGGGCTTTTCTGCATATTCATGAATATTTAACCCAAAATTGTTAACTTGTACTGGTTTATTTTGTGCACTATTCATGTTGTCTAGAGATATATTTTATATGATTGATAATAGTATGAAGACTATTATATGTAGGTGAAAAGATCACTAGTTTCTGGTCCAATGCTTGCCCGATATTCCACCTCAAATTACTCTAGATGTCCTCAGTAGGGATTTTTCCCCTTATCCGCCTAACTTGATCAAAGCTCAGATTCTAGTTTACAGCTTTTCCTCTGTTGACACGTTGTCAGTAGCAATTTCCATCTCTCTTCGACTTCTCTTCTCAGGATCCTCAATCCTTACTCTTTATCCTTCTAGAAAGCTCCAATTAAAGCAAACAGTAATAATTTTTAAAGATGAATAGAACTAATAATGAATATTCCTAAGTAATTCTGATTAAACTCTGTTTTTTATTAAGAGAATTATCGGGGTTTATAGAGGGCATTTGGTGCTCAACCCTCAGTTGGCGTCTCAGCTAAGAAACAACAGATGTTGCCAATTGAATTACCCTTTATCGACTCATCAGCGATGTTCTTCTCCATCCTGGATAGGATTCTGTCATTGGACAACCTTGAGACTTAAAATGAAAGAGACAGAAAACGTGTCCCTAACGTTTTCCACTTGATCCAAGTGAAACAACATATTTGGCAAGCGACCTGCTTAGGTAATGGGACTTGTTAACAATTATGGCAGGTCATGAACCAACTGATTAATTTATTTATTACAGGCGGCATCACTCACCTCACAACTTGCTCCTTAAATTTCCAATTCGTTGGTGATGAAACCTGACTGATCTCAATTGGTAAACAAAATAATTAATCATCAATAAACTGTAAATTGCCCCCAAATTTTAGCAACTCTGCCTGAAGAGATCATAAGTATTCACTTATATTGATCCCCAACGGATCCAAACCAGGAGATTTACCTAAAAGCCACCAAACATTGGTAACCCAAATTGGGGTCAACTGATATTTAATTCACTTGCTATAGGGATCTATCCCCTAGTGACCCTTGGTGATATAGACGTCTGGAAATGTGAGCAAAAATCCCAATAGCATTCAATTTGAGGAAGTCCTCACAGGGACTGAGCTCACAGATAGCTTTAGGTGCCAGAAAGATTGAGGAAATCACTGAGAATTGGAGGGTAAAATTGATCTAATAGCTGATATAGATAAAATATTTTTGAAAAGTTTTTTGATTTGGTTTTAAATTATAGGTCATACACCTTGAACAAGTCAAAATCTGGCTTAAATTGGAAATTGTTGGAAAAAGGGCAACATGCATCTAGATTTAGTTCCAAGAGCCCGAAACATATTAAGCTCAGCATATTCCTAGATTAAGGTTACTTCTGTTGCCTCTCCTGAAAATACCTAAGCTTCTTTGATGTAGACTCTTAGGTTGTGAATAATCACTTAGTGGGAGATGAATCGGTGAGGTGATGAGAAACACTTAGTTAGTATAATGAATCTTAATGTAAAACAGTGCCACCATCTCATCTAAAAACCATGAGGTATTTTAGATTTATCATAATGCAGAAGCTCTTTAAAAAGTTGTTTCCTTTGTCAAATAATGAGATGTACGCACACTATCCCAAAAGCTAACACATTTGGTAAAGTCAGATAAGTCACTTCTCCAGCCTCCTTCATGGTAGGTCCCATCTTTGTGCCAACTCATGATTAAGTATTCTATTTTTCTTTGGTAACTACTAGGAAAGTCACATCCCTTCTTAGCTCTCCTAATTTACTATTTTAAACCTTATGAGTAGGTATGTGCAATGGCTGTTGGGATTTCAGTATTCCCACATTGCCCAGCTTAATCAATCATAATAAATTTGTTTGCCCACTAGGGGATGAGGCCCACAAGTGAATATGGGAGTCATCAATTCATATGATAACTATTTTTGGCGGAATATACATAACATTTGTTAAGTAAATCTGCTGGGTTTTGATCCCGACAGGTTTTTAATGTTTTTACCAGGATAATCCTTAACACTAAACAAGCATTTTGAGTATAGGTTTCATACTAATAATTTATTTATCTTGTAGTAGTAAATCAGTGTTTTTGCCAATTGACCAAGGAATTTATTAGTAGCTAGGCGGTTGACAACGCCACTGGTAGCAACTTGCAAGTTAACCTTTTAATGACGCAAACTGCTGTTTAGGGGTAAAAGGTCCCATCTACTAAGCAGGTTGATAACCTAATAAGATTAGTATGCTGGGGTTGAGTGAAGGCGTTGGTACACATTTTTTGATTAACCCAGAAGGGCTTGCATTCTAGTCAGTGACAGAATATGACTAGACTGATGAGGAATATAATCGTTGGGTGTAACATTCAGAATTATTTTAGTGGTGATGGCTGGCGTTTCCAATTTGGGCGCCAACAGGAATTTGAGCACAAGACCTTATAAATTCCCTTATATCTTATTGAATAAAACAGATAGGATAAGAATAGTTTAAATACTCATATATTTATACTGTCATATATTATTATATATTTTTCACACTTGGAGAACAAGTTTAAGGATATAATATTTTTCTATATAATTCTAAGAAGTTCCCTTGGATTAATGCATTAAGAGAAAAACAGATAACCTCTGAACTTTTATGTAGGTTGAGTTCACTAGAAGGGAGGATCAGAGGGATATTTTTACTTGCATTCCAGAAGTACCTTCAATGATTAGAAGAGCAAGCACCAGTTTAGCATAAGATAAAACACTCAACTTATCACAAAAACTCAACTAGAGCGATTG
Organism: Massospora cicadina; assembly: GCA_022478985.1. Classification (NCBI taxonomy): domain Eukaryota; kingdom Fungi; phylum Entomophthoromycota; class Entomophthoromycetes; order Entomophthorales; family Entomophthoraceae; genus Massospora; species Massospora cicadina. The sequence continues at coordinate 114,642 of JAKSZP010017135.1, forward strand.
TTTTCATACTATTGCCACTTATCCAACTATATCAACAATTTATAAAAACTCACATTTAAGAACCTGAGAAGTAGTTTGGAGAGCTAAAGTTAGTCACATAGCTGAAATTTTACAATTAGTAACATTATTAAGAGTAGCCAACACTCAAATTCTAAGTTTGGTGCTCACTACAGGGGGTTTTTGAGTCTTCAAGCCAAATTTAATAGAAGATCATATTAATAATGTTATACAACAACAAATTTAGGAAGCTTTGGATGGAACTATAAACCATTAATAAAAATGCTTTAAACTTGGCGTCACTAGTCAATCTTGCTACATTGCATGAACGTGTGACAAAAGCTGAGGAGGAAATTGAACAAGTAAGGAAGGTCAACAATAATCTTTATGGGAAAAACACTCTTTGAAGCAAAAAATTCCAAATTAGTCAAAAGATATTATTTCAGTTTACTGAATGAGAAAAGGATAGAGAAAGCTTATGCTGTATTCGTGAAGACATAGTGAAAATTCTAAAGCACACAGAAATCAAAAAATACAAGTGAATTTGTGCCCAGATAGAGGCGAATTAAGACAACAATGAGATGCATTAAAATCCAGCTGGAAAGGACACAACCCTAGAGATATGCCAGGATCTTTTTCTTCAAGATTTAAAAATGACTCCTAAAGTTAAACCTATCATTATTCAGATTACCAGGCAGGAATCCCCCGCTCAGCGGAGTGGCAGTTTTTTTTGGAAATATTCTAAAATAACCTACATCTCACTGGCATAATGTACTGGATGTTTTCCTCCTATAAAAAATGACAATGTTTAGATATGACGAGTGACAGAAGGCAGTAACTGTGTGAAATGCCTAGCCACCAAATTGTCAAATCTGGTGTTAATCCATCCTAACAGGGACAAAGGGACATAAAGCGCCTCCAAGAAAGCTATTACAACTTTGTTTGGTAGTCCAAAGCGGGTGACCAACCATTGAAATGAGTTTATGTGAATTAAGTTTAAAAAGGATGAAACTCTTGCTGCTTTTGTCAACAGTTTTACAAGAAACTTCACTTTATGGCTATTGCAAAAGTGTTAACAGATTTCAATTCATGCCTAGCATAGTAAAGCAATCGGAGATTTGCCTTGCAGAAAGCTGCACCATGCTATGGCTTCACTGCTGACAAATCAGACCTTAACATTGAAAATGGCGAGTTATATGAAGATATTAGTTTTGATGTCTGATGCACCTAATTGATTTTATAAAGGAATTTCAGACAATGAGGATCAAACTACAATGAATTTGTTGATGACGTTATGGGGATTATAACAATCAGCAGAATTTAGATTTAATGGTAAGAAACCTGATGTAATAAAGATTAATGATAAATTGTAAACCACAATGAAAAAAGATTGTGTGACTGGACATTTTACCGCCCAAAGTTGGGGGAAGAAGCCAAAAAGAAATGTGAATCTTGTGTTGTCTCAAAATGAGGGAGAAAATATTCAAGAATTTTGGAAAAGGTTTTGCAGTCTATATGTGGTACAATCTAGAACTGCAAAGGAACCTGTTCCACATGATATCTGCTCAGATGGAGTAGATAAATCAGAAGAATTTGTGAAGGACCTAAGAGAGGACACATTATATTGAAATCTAATGCCAAAGATAAATGCTATCTGATAGCAAAGTCAAAAATGAAGGCAAAAGATCCAGAAATCATGGAGGAGTTCCCTTGACCTTAAGATAGTCAGTTAATGAAAATAGAAAGAAAGATGATACCAAAATATTAAATTCAAAAAGAAGTTGGATGAAGCTAACTTTACCATACCAATCCGCGCAATTAAGGGATCATTTCAAGATATGTTGGTGGGATTAGTCAGAATGTTAAGGATGGCGAAAAATGCCAAAATCACGATATGAAGAAAATGATCAAAACATCTAAGATGAACTGTCAATTAGTGAAAAGTCACATACCATGATATCAGAGGAATTAATAGCCAGCTGATAAAAAAGAATTGAGATTAGGACCTGTCAAAAGCAGTGCCAAGTTGTGAACTAAGGTCCAATGGATAGACCATTTTGAGACTATCGCCAAGTTAGCAACTAATGCCTATACAATTAAAAGCATCGTGAATGGTCATATAGAAAAAAGGTCCATATTAAATACTTGTAATACTAAATCTAGAAAATAATTGTTATGTTTTCATGGACTGTTAAATCTACTTGCAATAAGTCAAGTTATATTGTATTGGTCAAGTCTCAAGAAGACCAATGAACCACTATTGTTGAGTAAGTCCCAGGTGGGGACCTCTGAACCAGAAAAGTTGTTTAAGTCTCAAAAGATAATCTTAGCATAACAGTCCTCTTGACTGTTGCCAAAGTTCAAATGGTCTCAAAGCTGAAAATTAATGAAGAGGTCAAAAACAAAAAGATGGAGCGAATATAGAATACTTTTTTGAGTTATAAGGCGTTAATTTTATAGGGCGTGAGGGGACATTGTGCCACAGGGACCTTTTTGTCCCCTTAAGATCAGGGTCTTTTTATATTTTCTGGATCGACCTCCTGGTTAGCGCCCTCATTGTACTGCATCATCCTCATGACTGCAGTGGAGGGGGGGCTCCTCTCATGATTCAGGAAGTGGGGGTGACATATCTGGGGGCGTTTCCACAATTCTCAGTTTTGCGATGCTTTCTGATTGATTTTAGTCTCAGCGCCTTCAGGGTAAGGTTCTGTTCACACTGGTTTGAGAGTCAAACTGTCAAGGCATGAATTAAAAGCAGGTATTTTGCCTTTCTCATCATCTCAAATTCTGACAACGCCCCCTTCAAGAATCGTAAGAGGGTATAGGGCCAGAGGAACTGGTCTTGCAATCAATTCGCCACTGTTTCCAAATTGAAATTTGACGATGGAGTACTCAGAGTTCACCTTAAGAATGAACATACTAGGTCAAGACTAAAGCATGTCAAGCTTATTCAGTTGACCACTGGGTAAATGCTTTAAAAGAGAATGAGGTCACCTAATTGAAAAATGGGTAAGGAGGGTCAGACACCATTAAATTGGGATGACTCCCTTCCTGTGGTTGTGACGATGCCTTGCATGGCTAGGTCTTAAAGTTGGACAATCTAAGAAGTTAAGGCCCTCAAGGTTCAATCAGAGTTTTAGAAAAGGAGGTCTCGAGCAAGGACTAAATACTATTTGAGAGTCAGGGAGCACGTCCATATAGAGCCTTAAAGGGGGAATCTTTATGACTCATTTGTAGAATATTCTATAGGCAAGCATTGAACTGGATAAATAATGATTCCAGAGAGAAGGGTCAGAGGCGGCTATCTTCCAAAAATTAAAAAACAAAAATTGTTAGCAAGTTCCACTTCCCGTTGGTAGATTGGTTGTAGGGGCGGCAAAATAATGGATAATGTTAGAAAGCAAACTAAGTTCTTGGACTACCTGAGAGGTGAAATGTAACCCATTCTGAAAGTAAAATTTGTGAGAATCTGTGCTTGGTGAAAATGGATCAAATAAGGAAGCGAGCCATGACTTTTCAGTAGCTGAGGGAATGAAATCACTTTGACTCATTTGGTTAGATGGTCCACGGCTAGGAGGATATATTTATGGCCGTGCAATCCAGTGAAAAAAGATAGCCTATCACATCAATGCCAATGACTTGAAGGGTCATATTGGGGAATGACTGAGTGTTTGTATCAAGGACTAAATTCCAGTTTTAGGATCAGCAAATCATACAAGCCTCCAGATCCTCTTGGATGTTTCCACAATCCAGTCCCAGTAAAATCATGTAGTCAACCATTCGTGAGTCTTCTTAAAAGCCCATGTCCCACAGTTGTATGACCCTCTAGAATAACATTGGTCCAGGAAGAAGGGCGGACATAAGGGAGCCATTTCTTATTGGTCCTCCTATATAGCAGCCCATCCTTGATATGAGCATCTTGGGTTATCTTTCAGAGCTCATCTTGGATCTCAGGAGTTTCTAACTCCCAGAATTCAGGTTGACCAATCAGATTGTACAATTGACCTTCCTCTGAGGTCAAGGCAGCCATTACTGTCATCCTAGAGAGGCCATCGGCGTTCTGGTTAATTGCGCCCATGTGATGAACAATATTGAAATCATAGCTCTGCAGTATTAAGGCTCATCTGGCTAAAATGCCATCTGGGCCCTTATCTGCTGGAGCCATCAGAGAGAGCTAAGATTATTGACGATGGTAAAGTGGGTGATATAGAGATAGAGCTGAAAGTGTTTGATTGCTAACAAGATATCCAGGCATTCCCACTCAGTAACGCTATAGTTCCATTAAGCCTTACTCAGAGTCTAGATAAAATAGGTCACTGGTTGGTCGACCTGATTTTCATCATGATGACTATTTGTTGGCCCAGATGGTGACATTATTTCGCATCTGTGAACAACAAAAAAAGTTGATCAAAACTGGATGGTCTAAAATAGGTTTAGTACAAAGTGCAGTCCTCAATGCGTTAGAGTTCTTTTCTTATTCTGACCGCCACTCAATAGACAAGTTCTTCTACAGGAGGTAAAGTATAGGCTCATTTAGGTCAACAAACCAAGGAATAAACTGACAATAATAACTATCATGTCAAGGAATACCTGAATATATTTCGACTCTGGGGGCGCAACATCTTTTCTATGGCGTTGATCTTGTCCAGTATGTGCTGGATTCCATCTTTTAAGATCTTATGTCAAAGGAACTCCATTTCCAATGGAAGAAGAACATTTTGAAGGATTGAGCATTATCAAAGCCTTTATAAGTCAATTGAAAACTTCCTGACAATGCTCCACATCTCCATTGAAAGTTCATGAGAAGACAATGATGTTATTAAGGTAGATAAGGACACACAATAGCTTTAAGTCCCTGATGATCTCAATCCATAGCACGTTAAAAAGTGGCCGGCGTTACAGAGGCCCTGGGGCATCCTCGTAAGTTTGAACAGCCCTTTGTTGGCTATGAGCACGCACTTGGCAATATCTTCAGGGGCAAGCTCAACTTGCCAATATCCACTAGCAAGGTCCATTGCAGAAAAGTACCGTGATCCAGAAAGAAGTCAGAAAGAGTTGTATATTTGGGGCAGAGGATAACTGTCCTTATTGGTGATAGAGTTGAGCCATTGGTAGTCTATAACCACCCAATGGCTGCCATTTTTCTTACAAACCAGTAGGATAGGAGAAGCCCAAGGCTGCGTGAAGGCACCAAGGGCCCAGCTTCCAGTAGTTTTTTGAGTTCCACCGACACCAAGGCTATTCAGCCTTACTTTTTTGGTAACGTCAGGATTGGAAGGGGGAGCGGTACCATTCTCCACATAATTTAGAACACTGCACATTCTCTCAAAGTCTTAGGTCAAGGTTAAAAATAGGTCTGACTATTCTCTAATAATTCTTGAATTTTGCATTGTTGTTCTTTAGTGAGATTCTTTCTTATTCTGGATTCGACTAAGGCCACTGACAGAGCATATCCAAACCAATGTACCTTAAGTTCACGAAATTATGGACGTTGTCAACAGCCTCTTTTGGTAGGAGGCAGACATAGGCGGCGGGACTGTTTGGGCCTACTACCTTAGGTCTGTTGGTAAGGTTAGCCGACAACACTGACATGGATCTGGCATAAGCTGGATCAAGAATTCCCATGAAAGGTAGAGACTCCTTGGCAGATGGGTTATATAGGCCTCAGATTTCCAGCAGGTATCCAGAAGGGATGTTAACTTGGACCCAGGTATCAGAGATAATTTTGGACATTGATTGTATAGCGGTCGCCCTAGGTAAGTAGATCGGCATTCCTTCTTGTCCATCATCAGCCGGTTGGGTCAGCCAGACTCAAGAGCCCCTTATGTGACATTCAAGTCATTCAATTAAGCCCTCAATCATTAGTAGGCAAGCTTGGGACTTGACCTCCATCTTGGATTCATAAGAAGTTTTGAAGTTTATTAGACCTGGTGTCCCAATAGGGATAGACATCTGTCATCATAATGTACCACTTCTGAGCAGTCTTGGAGAAACTGAGTTCCAGAAGAAGGTCATATCTCAGGTTATCCAACGAAATGGCGGGAGTATTCACAGAGAACTTGCCAAATTGGATAGGTAAGGAAGAATATGACCCTATAGATTGGGTACATTGCGGCCCAGCCTTGTCATAACTCATATAATGTGGCAAGTATGGGCAATATTGATATGCTTCATCAACTTGGATAATATAACATTTATAGGGGAAACACTGTTAATTATGTCGAGAACTGATACCTTAAGAACTCAAACAGAAAAACAGGTAACCAGAGTATCAAACTGTAAAGGTGGTGTGAGAAACATGGGAGAGTCAATAGAAGAAGAGTAAGCAGTAACAATTTCTTTATTATCAATAGGATCAAAAAACTTCTTCAAGTACAAAAGTCTAGGTTCATTCTAGGTCATGGGTGAATCTTGAGGCGTAGTAAAGATTTCAGCATAAAGCGCCTCTTCCTTCATGCTGATGGCCCTTTTCCTGCTTTCTTAGCAAGTCTTTTCCAGAATGTCTTAGCGCTGTGCTAGAAGCCATTACAATTGAAGAAAGCGATCAAGGATTTTCTGGTTTTTGACCAAATGGACCCTTGGATGGTTGGAGGAAGCTGAAGAGGTAGCTTTGGAATGTAAGGAGGTCGTAGGAATCACTTTAATCGCTTCCTTGATTTCTCAAATGCACGTAAAACCATTATATTTGTCCAATCATATGCATTTGAACCTTAGGATAAACCCAACTTGGAGATTTCAGTGGTAATGCGTCACTCAAGGTAATGCGATTTGTGATAACCTGGGTTGAGCTTGGGCGTAGAAACGGCAGGTAAACTCCATGGGACTCTCTTCTTTATTCAGATGGATACCCTGATTTATTGCTTTTGATTGGCCAAAGTTTGATTACTGCCAAATTCTTGTAATAAGTCCAATTGGATCTTCTCCTAGGTTCTGCATTCTTTCAGGCTGAGTGTAATGATCTCCTGTGAAGTGCTGTTAATGCAAGAGAAGGTATGCTTTATTTTTTCCATTTGGTTACCTCTTCCATGAAACTCTTATAGGCATGTAGAAAATAGGCGATGCTTTTCTGGCCAGGGGTATTGTTAACCTTAAAACTAAATTTAAAGTTAGTTACAAGAGGAAAAGAGAGGGTGTTAACACCAGAAATTGGTGCAGGATCAGAGTTCTCAGTCTCTGCATATTCATGGGGAGCCTTCTGGTCCAACCGTCAATTTAGGACTCAAGGTCATCTTGAGTATCATCCCAGTTTTAGTTGAGGGAGAAAAAGAAACCTTATGAGCAACCTGCTCCTTTAGGGCTTATATCGGCGCCCTGAAAAAGAAACTGACTTTCAAGGTTGATCAAATGAGTCTCAAACCCTTGACAGGCTTTTTCAAGCTGAGAAATGCAACTTTTCAATAAGCTTGATGACTGCTCTAAAATTATTTATTTTGTCTACAATGCCTCAATGAGACCCCAGGGTCGAGGTGACTCCATCTACTCAGAGTTACATCCTTGGGCTACATTTCATATTTGATCATTTATGGTGGCTAGAGCTGCAGAACCCCTTTCAAAAGGATTTAGGGTCTCCAGAAGTAGGTGCCATGGGGTCAGAGGGCTCTCAAGACCAAGGGGACCTTCATGTCCTGTACTCCCAGTGGTGTAGTCACAAGAGCCCACTCCTGAGTGGTTTTGGAGGGTCCATACCAGATCTTCAACTTGATGGAGGCGCTGGTTCCAAGCAGCCATGAGGAGTTGGATATTATAGTAGATTTATTCTTAGAGGTATCAAAAAATTTTGGTATCCAATACTGCAATTTGGCCTCAGGATTTTGTGATTTATTACCAATTAACAAAATAGCCTCACGGTTGTCATGGATGAAGGAGGAGGCCGCGTTTTGAAGTAACAAAGTGGGAGTGTAGAGTTTTGATAAGCTCTAGTTGTCAGAAGACTTCATGATGGTGCAACCTGATTAACTCTGAATGTGATGAATAGCATGGTGAACAAAATTCTGAAGGTAGCGCTAGGTTCCCAAGGTCAGTTCTCCTTCTGGTATTTGGACTGAGGTATAAAGATCTTGCAAGGTAGAAGGCACTGAAGAGGCGTGGGAGCAGCTGGATTGGTAACCCACTGATTATATGCCATCGATTAACATTTGAATTTTTTTAGGGTTCTCATACTGAAGTTGATAAGATTTCCGTCAATTGAAGGTATGGATAACTAGAACGTGGCCCAAAATTCTAAACATTTAGGCTGCATGGTTGGTAGTTCATATCATGAGGTACTAATCCATTGAGCAACATTTCTTAACTAATCAGCAGATTAACTTTTGTGACTGATAAAATTCTCCATTGTTTGCAATAGACTTTTTACTTTTGACAGCACAGAGCCCCATGTAGTGAGCACCACCTCTCTCAGAGTAACAGTTCCTTTGACTGTTGCCAGAGTTCAAAAATGGGCTTGAAGCTGAAAATTAGCGGAAGGGTTGAAAAAGGAAAGATGGAGCAAATATAGACTCCTTTATTGAGATAGAAAGCATCAATATATATAGAGCATGTGGGGACATGGTGCCTCAGAGACCTTTGTGGCCCTGTAAGCTCATGATCTTTTATTGCCTACCAGATCGACCACTTGGTTGGCGCCCTCATTGTACTGGATCATCCTCATGACAGCAGTGATGGGGCAGCGCCTATCGTGATTTGGGAAGTGAGAACGGGGTTACTGAAGGTTTTTCTATCATTTCTTGCATGCATGATGATTCCTGATAAAATATAGTTTGTCTTCAGGGTAAAATTTCGTTCACATTGGTTTGATAGTTGGTCTGTTGAGGCTCCATTTGATAGCAATCTTTTTTGGCTTGCTCATTATCTTGGATCCCAACAAGGGGACCACTGAATTGTAAAAGCCTCCTAAGTTTAAAAAACAAGCCTCTGAACCAGAGTAGTGGAAAAAGAAAAATGAACCTCTGAATCTACTAATAGGTTAAGTCCCATTGCAAAAAATAAAAAATAATAAAATAATAAAAAATAAAGAACATGCACAAAAAATATAAAAAATAAAAACATGAAAATATATTTAGATATTGATTTTATATATTACCAAGTAAAGAAGCATATGGTGGTGTTCCCATCTTTTGTTGTTTGGATAAGCCTGGGGAAAAACTGGATTCACCAAAAAACGCCCAATGAAAGGAGGGAAGTGGATCATCACTAGTCAAAGATGGTGAGTCCAGCCTGGTGATTACATGAAACAAGGAAATGGGGAAGTCACCCAAGGAATAACCAATATGGTGTCATAGAAGCCCAACCTGGAGTAATACAGTTTTCCTAATATTTTATTGTAAACAATGGCCAAAATAGTCATGATACATCATGGACCTTAAAACCATTCTCTAAGAGGGCATCCACAAGAACACAAAAAGGAAATACCTGTGAAGAAGGATTATACAGGGAGGCATCAAGAAATTAAAAAGGATATGGACTATGAGAAATAAAATTTATACCATGCTGGCAGACTCAGGCTAGAATTGAAGCAACATCTGCCCCAGATAATCTCTTATCTCTGGATAATCTGGTCAAGTGGGGAATTTGGTGGGATTTCAGTATGCCCACATTACCCAGCTTATTTGATTATAATAATTTGCTTGTACAATAGGGTATGGGGCTTGCTAGTGGTTATAAGAGTTATCATTTCATATTATATCTATTTTTCAGTGGAATATCCTTAACATAGACTAACTAATCCGTCAGGTTTTGATCATGACAGGTTACTAATGCTTTATTTGAGATGATCTCCAACAGTAAACAAGAGGTCTAAATATCTTTTATTATAATAAGATAGTTATCTATTAGGAGTCAAAAGGAATTCTTTTAATATCTGAAAAAGGGATTTATTAGCTAGTAGGCAGTTAATGAAACCTCTGACAGAACTTTTTGTGGTAATCTCTTAGGTAATGCAACCTGCTGTTTCTTGGTAAAAGGTCCCATTAAATAAGGAAGTTTTAGCCTATTAAGGGTAATACACTAGTTTTGTGTGAAGGCGTTGGGAAAAGTTTTTTGATTCAACCCATAAGAGGTCACATTTTTAGTCAGCGGAAGAATCTGACTAGACTAATGAGGAAGATCATCATTGGGTGTGACTATGGAGGAATAATCCGGTGAGAACAGCTGACGTTTCCAATTGGGGCACCAACTGAAGAGTTGGGCGCTGAATTTCCCTATAATTTCCCTATGTTATTATTAAATAAAGCAGATAAGATAATATTAGTTCTAATACTTTAATCTAGACTATTATACATTTAGTTTTTATTTTAACTCTTTGGATTAGAATTTATTGATAAAGTATACTTTGTCTATACAGTGCTATTAAGATTTTCTGTCGACTACTGATTAAGAGAAAAATAGAGAACCTCTTGAACCTAAGGGTAGGGCGAGTTCTACAAGAAGGAAGAGTCAGAGGTAAAAGTTAACTTGCATTCCAGAAATAGCTTCAAGGATTAGAAGGGCAAGCACCAGTCTAGCGTAAGATAAAGAACTCAATTTGGCATAAGAAACTCAACTAGGGAGATAGTCTTCATACTATTGCCAACCTATCCATCTATATCAACAATTTATACAACTCACATTTCAAAACATGTGCAGTAGACTGGAGAGCTAAATTGAGCCACACAGCTAAAAGCTTACAATTATTATACATTATAAAGAATATCCAGATCTCAAAAATCTAAAACGGGAATTATTCCTATATTGGCATAAGTATCTTAAACAGGAACTTTGAATGTAAGTTGCTCAAACCTTCTATTGATGCCTCTTTAAAATTATTTTTCTAAAGTATTGCTTTCTCCTTCTGGGTTCTCAAGTTAAACTTGGGGATTCTTGTTGACAAAAAAAGGCTCAAACTCTCCATGGCAAAAGTCCTTCCCTTTCTTCCTTATACCCCTGAGTGGACATTAGTTTCATCTTAGTTCCTGTAAATTTAAGCTGGCGCTTTATATCCATAATAAATACTACTCCTCCTCAAGGATCTCATTAGGCGCTTTGCTTCCAGGGCTGAGAGTAGGTCACGATGTAAGTTTTTTCTGAACATCCAGATTGAGTATGTTAGGATAACCTTAGCACCACGAGCAAGAGCGAGAAATAAATTTGTATATACCTCCACTCTTCCCTTACCTTAAAATTTTATCAACAGAGCTGACTATGCTGCACCTTGGCTCTCATTAGGACAAGATACTCGGTCAATGAATTGAAGATATTCACAAGAGTCTCAGGCAGAGTCTCATGTTTGTCCAGGAAAAGACTAAACCAGGTGGAATGTATATCTGGTAGATCTTTTAACACTTGTGCTAGTTGATCCAAACATGTATTGTCCATCCAATCATCGTGGTTAGATGAACTAAAGCAAGCCTTGTAAAAACTTCATATGCTTTCCAGGGCCATTGATACAAGGGTTTGGTTTGGCAGGAATATAATTGAAGTAATCTCATTATTAGTGGAAACTAAAGAACACCTATTAATCATTTTAAAAACGATGTATGACATGAACATCAATAAAAAGATGCTCAAGATTATGGTCGTGGATCCTAATAATAAGTTGATAAAATTGATCACATTGAAATCTCATTTGAACTACTATAGACGGACCAAAAATATGGGAATTCTGAGTAATGTAATGGACAGGTTTTATCATGGTGGTGGCTGATTGAAAGCAAACTGGGCTTTTAATCTGGGTGTTACATTACCCAGTAATAACACCTAATGCCACGAGCACAGATGACCTAGTGATTAGAAGAGGGACGCAATATGGTAATTGTGATGGATATTATTGTTCAAAGACCTACAAAAAGCCCCATAATAAACAAAATTGCTGTAATGGGACAACCATGAGTCTTTTAGAGGCAACCTCATGGAGAAGGAGAGGCAAAAAGGATGAAGACTTTTACTAAAATATGCGGTTGTAGGTCTTTAGGTGTAATTAGGTCATAGTATTGGGGGATACCTGCTGGATGGATTGCATCCAATCTGGTGACATATTAAACAAAGCAATTTGCAGTTGCAAGCGTGCATGACGTTCAAAGAGATGGGCAATCATTATTAGGATAAGTTTTCACAGGCTTGCTCATTATGCGGAATGTTACTAGATTGATGAAAAAAGCATATTATCCATTAATCTTAGTATCATTTCACAGATGGTGCTGTTATTTGCCAAGTTAACTTAGGAGATTATTGATATGGTGTGGAGGGCAGATTTCACAGAATGTAAAACAAGTTAAATATATTTTTCTTGAAAGGGAATAACATTAGAGAATAAACCAACAGTAGACCCTGAAGGGCTGTTGCTTTTATAGAAGGGGAAGAGAATCAAAGATGAGCTAAAGAACTGGCTTTGTCATGAGGCCTATAAGTCATATTCCTAATAGTTGGGCTAGATGAGTAATAGGTATTGGGAAGATCTTTAAACTTTTTGACAATTTCATAAAAGTTTTGATATCTGAATTCGCGGATCAGTTAATAATTCAGATCAATAGAACATATTTTACACTGATTTTTTGGTTTGGATTTCTAATTTTTATTTAGAGTATGTGACCAGAGATGACGCATTTGAGGGATGGGATAGGTGAGTAAATGCGAACATTTTTAAAGTGGGTTGCAAATGAAGATGTTTAATGCTATTCACACAACCTTGGCATCGCGCCTTGCCGTGGGTTGCTGTTGGGGGAGACCTTGGTTACCCAGGTTAATGTGCTTTCCATAAACATGTTCATTGCACCATGGAAATTATGAACATATGCGAAATGGCCCAATATGCTACTTGCGCACGCTGTTTCAGTGGAATGGCATCCCAAACAGCCAGTAGCCAATGTTTTTTATTTAGACTAAAGTGAAATCTATTGATTACCCTAGATGGGTCAGACCTTCTTTGGGCTTGCAGTGGTGGCAACCCAGTTACTATAAATTGCCTATAACGCTAGAACAAAAATTATCTTGTTGCGATCAAGGTCTTGATGCCTTGACCTGGCCTGATAGAGCAAGTCCTTGGATATGTGGTTGGGATTTGTGGGTCATAGCTATGCTAAGTGCACCTCTTCTTCCCAGACTACTACAGCTAATTTCATGAAAGATACCTGAGGTTCAGCAAATTTTCTTCGCTGCACACTGTGAACTACCTGTGCGTGGCATTTAAGCGCTTCCTTATTAAAAAAATTAGCAAATCTCCGATATAAGGTTATAGTTTTGGGGTGGGATAGAGGCTCGCTCATTATTCTCCATATGGTATTACATAGCTCAGGAGGGTAGATTAATCCCCAGAAATCTAGCGCTGGGATTGGCTGGATTCTTGGTCCATGGAATTCACATTGGCTGGTGGCGCTGGGTCCCAATTGAGTTTTAGAGAATTCAATTTTCGCCCGCAGTGCATTTCTTGAAGTTTGAGTTTAGATTCTAGGTGCGCTTTTTAATATTTTAAAATAATGGAGCATCGCATTGGCCTCTGGCATCACGTCCCATGGCCCTATTACTCTATTCGTGAACCTAGATAATTGAATAGGTCGGTTGGGGATCCTTGGTTCCTGAGGGATAGGTAACTGGCTAATTTGGGTCCTTACTGCAGATTCCCATGGATGTGGACTCTCTTCTTGTGAGGTCACAGCACTGATCCATTTCATAATTATGTTTGAAGCGTTGTGTTCATGGTCTATTAAATACATCATGCCTTCAGAAGTTGGCCACCTTAATGTGATGATCCTGAATAAGGGAGTAGCATGAGCCCAGAACTAAGGTTGTAGAATTTATGTGAGTTTTCGAAAAAAAATGCTAAAGGCAAAAGCATGTGCATGGTGCCAAATTTTTGAGAAGAGCATAGTATTGCCAAGATGAAATTTCCAACGTGATATATCATCAGGAACTTCCACCTTGCCACTGTCCTTTGGATATCCTGAAGTAGATTCTCTTCCACCTCTTGAGTTGCTATAACCGCACTTGTGATATAGATCCTTAGGTGTTGATGAGGTCTTTGGTGCAACGCATCTGGAAGTGTGGTGGGATAAAGATGACTTTTTGCACTTCTTCACTTTGCTTAAGTTTGTGACTTTTCTTTTAGTCCTATTGTCTTTAGGGCCTAGGTTCTTAGCATTAAATAACACCAAGGCTTGTGATTTGGTTTTGTTGAGTTTAGCTTTGGAGGCTTTTACATATAGGCTGATAATCTCCTCCAGCTTTTTGGAATCCGTCTTGGAGGAGACCCCTACTGCACAGTCATATTTGAAGGCCAAAGCCTTAAGTGGTTTTTTCTTGCACTCAATACCAGCTAACTGTTTCTCCATCACCGTAGGAGGGAGCCAATTGTGAGGTTGTACAAGATAGGGCTAAGTGGGTCCCCTTGACGGAGGCCTCTATCTAGTGTGAAAGGAGGTGAAAAGAATGCAGATCCTAGAACTTAGAAGGTGGATGACAGCTGATGGTTCGCCATCCATGAGATAAAGGGTTTGGAGAAGCCCAGTTTGTTAACTATTGCCGCCAAGTATTCCCAATCTACTCTGTCGTATGCCTAAGCTTGATCTAGAAAGCAGAGCGTGCTTTTGGATGCACCTCCCAGTGTGTTAGTTACTTGGTGGATGTTGTCTCAAATTCTCTCACTGGGTAAAACCATGCTGTTGTGGGGAATTGCATTCCTTGGCTTTTTCAGAAAGACGCTTAGCCATTAACTTTCCCATTATCTTCATATATGCGTTGATTAGAGATACTGGGCACCAGTTGTTCATGTCAGTACGGTCTCCTTTTTTGTGGAGCACTATGGTATAGGCTTCTGCGCCTTTTGGGATCACCCTCCCATCTTGCAGACTTAAAGTAAACTGATATAGCATGGGCTTCTTTATTACTTCACAGTGTGCTTTAAGGTACTCATAGGGAATGCAATAAAGCCCTAGTGACTTGCTGGTAGGGAGCCTCCGTAGAATCTATGATAGCTCATCCTCCAATATGGGGTCAACAAGGTTGGTTAAATGAATCGGCGTGCTTAAAAACATTGGTGAAGTAGTATTAGCAGATTTCTCTGTTAGAGCTACCATTTATAGTTATGAGTAGTAGGAGTGGGTGATTGATGCTACCACTTCTGTGTTGCTAGTGGTTTGGTCTTAGCATGTTTGGAATTTGGTGAGACTGGCATTTTTGACCTCATTTTATAAGTCTGATAAAGAACTTGGACGGTCTATCCCCCTGAAAAGCCCATCTGGCACCTGCTTGGAGGGCCTCCATGTGCATTTGGAGTTGTTTATGTTTCCTGACAATTAGTGTATATTTCTCCCAAAATCTAATCAACTGTGGTGAGTAGCCGGTATGGGGTGAGTATATTTCCAGATGATTTAATGTTCTCTGAGCTTTGGAAAGTTCTGATAATTCCACTCTTGTGCGACGTAAGGCTGTGTGAGATGGGGCAGATAGAACTTCCTTTTTTAACCTTTACCACTGCTTCCAAAAGGGTTTAGAGTCAGTGCATTTGGCTAGTCCTCTACATGTCTTTTTGTCATGTCTTCTACTTGAACCAGTTTTACTTTCTTTGGCAGCATCCCTTTTCCAAAGGTGCTTCTTGGGCGATTCTTCCTTTGATTGGATACTAATTTTCACCATTCTGTGTTTGGATAGATGTAGGTCGATTGTTGCACAATCTTCAGCTTGTGATTCCAATGGTACGGTATGAGTATTTAATATGTCTAGTGGCGCTGATTAGTTGATTAACTACAGTATTTGGCCACGTCTGATTTTGAAAGTATGATGCTGATAATTGTTTGGCATCTAGAAGGCCTTTTGTTATCATTAGTTGCTGTGATTGGTCCAATTCTATTGGCGGATTTGTGACATTTGGCCATCTGTCACAAGTTCCGTCCAGCCAGCAATTGAAGTCCCTTAGCTAAATAGTTTCTTCTGAAAGGTTCAAGTCAATTAAGGTGCTCAATAACTCTTCCCTTTTGTCCGCTTCAACAGGAGAATACTGAAGCGGCTAATATGATTGGAACCCCCATTTGAAGGCCAGAACTTGAGCCCTTCCTTCAAAATGAGAGTAGTAGTTGGTGATTGTGATGGCAGAAGATGCCCCAAATACAAATAACAAAAGCTGGTCCAGATTTTCGCAAAGGGAGAAAGAACCTGGACCACTATTCCTCCTTTCCAGTGGTGCACTTTCTCTTCTGCAAGGCAAGCAAGTCAACCAGTTATATTAGCATGAGCCCTCGTTTCTATCCAGGGACCTATTGGATGAGAGACCTGATATGTTGAGAGTCCCAATCATTAACAAGCCCACACGCCTGCAATGACTGCATAGGGCCAGATTGACCCTGTGAAACGAGGTGGTTTTCTTGTATCTGGACCTAGTCATAGGACCCTCGTATATGGTTTGCCTGGTGGTGTACTTTATTGCCATTCTGGTGGTGCAGAGTTCTAATTTGGGTTCTCTGTATAGTGAGTAATGTTGTCCTCCATCCTGTAGAGGGTTGAGAAACTGTTGGCTTGTGAAAAGGATTTCTTGTCTGGTATTTGAATGGGTTGGGCTCCATTATTACAGGTAGGAAGTGTGCGTTTTCCATTTATGATTTAGAATACCTATTGATAATTATCTTGCGGCTGCTGGGATGTCTTAGGGCGTTTATACTAGAGAGGTGCTCTTGTTGTTGATCATTGTTGCTCTTGGCCGCTACCTCCTGAGCTGCTTCTTCCTTCCCCTCCTTCTGCTTCTTCTGCTTGACCTTCTCCACTGCCTTTCTGGCCATCTTCGCTTCTTTACGTTGCTTTGGGGAGACAGGTTGGACCACCTCATAGTTTGCCTATGATCCCCAGAGGCGGGCTGTTAATTCGTCCCCCTGATCTATATCTTTCAGAATTTCTTCACACTTAATAAACTTTCTTCCCTCTCATGTAGCCGGACAGGGATTGTTTTTATGCCCTATTTTGTTACAGCTCGTGTATATTGGCGGGCTCTTTTCTTGGAGGACTGAGAAAGGGCGAGAATGATTCCCCATTTGGGTCTAAGATGTACACTTTGCATGTGATTGTATTGATGTCACCATAGCATCCATTCCTGGGCATATCATTGCTACAACCTTATCTGAGCCAGGTGGGTCAAGAGACGGTTTATCTGAATTTCAAAATAAACTAGTTCTCCATACGCATTCAGGCCGCTTAATAGCGCTGCCTCCAGGTAGTCCTGCTTTTCAACGGTTGGGAGTCATTCTAGTATTACAAACAATTTTTCATCATCTAAAAAACGGGTGCGTGTGATTGGGATATTATATGTAATTTGTTCAGGTTCCTTGCCTACTCTCAGCTTAGTGTTGATGACTACAAATGGGGCAGCTATGGCTGCATTCGTGGCCTCAGCAGTAGCAAAGCCAAGGTCTAAGGTTCCCGTTGTGAGTTTTTCAGTCAAGCTTACAGCTTTTGGGAAGCATCTTGGGATAGCATGACTTACTGCTTAATATTATAGTGATTCCTCAACGCCAAAGTTAATGAGCACACCAGGGTCACGTGAGGACTTGGGAAATGCGTGGTTAATGTTGCAGTACAGTGTAAATCTTGGACCATCTTTAGAAATTCACTGTTTGGAACATATGGTCCCTTTTTGGAACTACGGTTAAAGTTGAGCAGCTGAACCTTCTGGCCTATGCTGTTCCCCTTCATCGTTGCTGCATAGGTGTGTGAGTTCATTGGATTCAGTAGCTTTGTCATCACCTGATTGGACGGCACAATTAAGACAAGTTGTAATTGGTCAAATCTATTTAATCACCTGTAAACAAAAGTGATGCTTAGAGGAGAGAAAAGGTATTGGTTTGGTAAATTGTGCAGTTAGTTTTTTATGAATCTGCTTCAATTTATTGATCAATTAGAATACCTTTGGGGTGGAATGTGCGATCTGAGGTGTCAATATGTGATTTTTCTAACTAGTCGAGACACAATATGGCTCATTTGACCCGTTCAGTTTTAATTGATGTTTAGGAAAGATCTTAGCTGTTTCTGGGTTACTATGGGTTACTTGGCTATGGGTGGGTTAAAAATTTGTGCACCACAAGAGGCCCCTGGACTGGACCACCTCGCTGAATATCCCCTCCACTATTTCCATTAAGAAAGAAGAGAAAAATGGGGCAGAGAGAGAATCCCTTAAGGGCAGGACAGTAACCCATTGCTCATCTACCTCATGAGCCATTTCACTGACTGAGACAGGGGATGCCACAAGGGCCTGGGAACCCTTACGCCTGAAGGGGTATTGCTTAATGTCCAGGTGGAGGGTCTGAGTCTCAGGACTTAAATTACACTTCTCTTCAAAAACAAGAGTCACTCCGCCTCCAGGAGTATGGAATAGGAAGTGTTCTTATGCCTCTCAAGGATTTTAATAAAAAGGAGGGCTGCTATTCTCAAGGGGAATCCAGGGGCCTCAGGGTGATACACATGGAAATTTTCTACCATATTGCTGGACTTAGTGTGATTACTAGTGATTAAACAGATGTTTTATAGAAGTGGTAACTCTTTCATGTAACTAAATACTGAACTGAGGAAAGGGATTTCCTGGAAGCCATATTTTAACTACCTCTACCTCGTGCAGGTCTCTGACATCAAAAGGATTAGATGAAACGAATCTCTGTCTATTAAAAATGAGAACTGTGAGGTGGGGAACACACTGTGGTGCTACTAGCGAGCTGGGAGCTTATTCAGAAAATACCTATTACCCAGGTCAATCTCAACCTCATAGGGACCTGAGAGTTTGCTGGTAAACAATTTTGTGGGGCCTTCAGGTTGAGCTTTCATATGTCCAGCATGAGAGGGAACCAACCAATGTCATGGCCTTAATGCCATTTTTTAGTCATAAAAACTTCTTATTAGTTTTAAATAGCCTTTAAAAAGCTACTGGACAAGGTTCTGCGTATTAAAGATGTTATCTATGCGCTACACTGCTTCGTGGGAAACTCAGGACAGTTGAGGACCAATCTGGAAAGAGATGGTTATTTACCAAATTAGCTTTGAAGTGATATAATACCATGAAGGAATAAAAAAAGCGTTGTTATATGGAAACTGAGCTAATGAAAGACAGTTTCTCAGCTATTCTGTTAGGCGGAGGCATAAAAGCGTAGGTACTTTTCCATGACCTAAAAATATTTTATCAGTTTGTTTATTCAGAGGATGTAGTGTGCAGAGGATATACATGGTCTAGTACTGAAGAACACAAGAAAAGCGTCACAAAACTAATAATGAACTGGGGACCTCAATTGCTAATAATTTCTTTTGGGAGGTTAAACATAGAGAGTACGTGAGAGACAGACAGTGCTGCAGTTTCGCCAACGGTCATGACCATGTGGCATGGGATGAATAGTAAGAACTTAATGAAACTATCCTTGACCACCTGTACTTCATCATGGACTTTTAGTGTGGAGTTCCAAAATGATGTCTAAAGAGACTGCAGTCCAGGACCTTTAGCCTGCTGTAAAGGGTTCAGTAGTCCTTTTTGCCAGTTAAGTCAGACTTAGAGCAGGCGCAGATGACAGTTTTATACTCATTCCAGATACCTTTGAGAAACTAGATTGATTATAGGTCCTTTTGATGTTTACGCGCCTTTCTTTGAAACAGAAAGTGAACCACTCTAGAGGAACATTATGCTCCTTAATGACCAGGGTGCGCAGAGAGGGTAACCCAAATCCTGTCCCAAAAATAGTATTACCCCATCCCTCAAAGCATACAAGGTCGTTTGCAGTCTTTTCTATCAAGCTCCTCATGCAGCTCTATTCACTAATGACGGCACAGCTGGGTGGCCAAGACACAAAAAACAAGCGCATTTGAGGGTAGGTTAGCAAAATACATAGTAAGAGGTTCCAGGGAGAGTATTCTGGGAGGAGGGCACAATAGTGTTGAGATCTGTTAGGTTTTATGTACTATGAGCTAAGAATGAGTTCAATATTAGCATGTCAGGTAAGACGTTAAAGGGCCCTTAGATGAATTTAAACTTGGATTGGAACGTTCAAAGGTCACATTTGGTTTGAGCATAGAAATGAGCTAATTTCTAGAGCTTTCTGGTAATATAATAAGAACTTATGATCTGTGTGCACAGTAACCTCATGTTCCGCTCTCTAGAGGAGGTATTGCCAGCGGGTGAGTGACTAGGCCACTGATGTTAGCTCTTTATCATAGATGGCCCACGCCTGCTCCAAAGGTATGAACTTGCAAGTGAAATAAGCAACATGGTGTTCAACCACCTAATGCTCTTTCAGAAACACTACATCTACAGTGACTTACAAGGCATCACAGTCCACATTAAATGGCTTTATGTATCTGCATGTTGGAGCTTTTAGCTTAGATGAAGATTCTCTTAGATGGCCTCAAATGCCGTCTTGGCACTTATCAAACCATTCTAAGTATGATTCTTACCAGTTAGGAGGTGGAGAGGTTTTTTAGCTGATTAGGGCTGGGTAGAGCTTTTGAAATAAATTATGATGGCAAGGGAGCTCCTGAGTTGCTTCTAGGAGGTTAAAGTAGACTAAGACTAGATATCCTCCAGTTTTCAGAAGATTTCGTATACTAGAGTATTAAAAATAGTAGGAATATTTAAGAATCAACGAACCCTTCAAGATGATGGAAACATAGCCTATAAAAGGGGTTAAAAAGACCCCATCAATTTTCTATTTGGATAAGTCAAAAATTGGTAAGACTAAACTTAAACTAGGGATCTTCTCTGGTCTATCTTGAGCCCAAGATCCCCATGATGAAATCCTGATTATCCAAAGTAATGGATCATCCAAACTAAAGGTAGCTTCTCTATTGGAAGTCTTATAAGGCTATAAGTTAATCCTTACCCCCAAAGGGTATAAATCTTTAATCTATTCATAAATAGACTAAGTGACCTCAAATATTATCCAAATGGGTCATTTAAAGTGCATTCTACTGCCTATAAAAAGTATGCTACAAAGGCATTTATGAAACCAGATGAGCTACCCCATGAAGAGCCTCATATTCATATATCTCCCCTCAATAATTATAATGTCCCTTTATTTCAAAAATATTTATTAATTCTAATAACATATAAATACCCTAAAATTGGCTTCAAATAAAGTTACGCCTTTTATTCTAAATCTCCATTTTAGTGACTTTACTTCAATATGCCCCTTAGCCTCTTACCATAAAACAGATACTCTACTATAGGAACTAAGCAAGACATGGTCACATTTAAAATAAATAAAATTTTCTCTGAGTCTAAAGACTTCACAAGTGTTGGCTATCAGGCTTCCTGGACATAGCACCAATGAGCTTCTAGAAATTAGACCTGCAGGCTGGTTTCACTACAATGGCATAGCTATCACTTTGTCATACTTGACTTACATTATTGCACCATGGAAGATGTTCTTAGCAATAGTGTAACCCGCTGGGTGCACAATGGAAACTGTGAAGATGATGACTGTATGATAAGTCCGCTCTTGTTCACATCAGAAGGAGTACAAAGGAAATATAAAAGAAAACCAAGAATCTCGACCTCTAACCTAAATTACCAATATGGTGGTCTGAGATATACCTTGAGAAATCATAAACCCAAGAAAAAGAACTAACTGCAAGATGGTATTCCACCGTGGAAAGGTATAACATGAATTTAAATGAATCTAGTGCTCTTTTAGAGACGTACAGTTCAAATGAAATTCTATCACAATCCATCATGCAGCTTGTACACCAAGCTTTATATCATATTATGTTTCTATTGAAAGATATAAGGAGTACAATATCATCACATCAAAACCCATGGAGCTGAGAGTGGCCTATGAACAGGTATATAGTTTAGCATCACAAAGTTTAGGAATTAATGCCAACAGATCGAAGAAAATTTTTCCTATATCATTTAAATATACAATCAAATGAGAAATGTCAATTCTAGAGTTATTTTTGATGTGGAGAAAACTAAAGAGCTCCTTAGAAAGGAAATTGTGGAGTCTAATGAAAGGACCCAGAGATTTCTTGAAAATTTTCCTAAAGAGCTTTGACAGCAAGATGCTGAAGCCCATGGTGAAAATGCAGCCCATGTTTCAACTAGCTGTCATAACGTTGAAGCACAAAAAAGATCCTCAAGTCCCAACTAGAGAACGCCCTAATATTAATTGATGAGCTTGAAGCCTTTTAAACTTCAGAGGTTTAGTCAATACCTCATAATTTTATTACCCAAGTAGTCCATATTGAGAAAGATCTGGTATTTCTTGCAACTCAGTCAGATACCCACTCAATTGCTGAGCGACTCAATAAAGTGGAGAGTGATATAAAGAGCAAATTACTTAGCTAAAAAGATAATAACAGATTTACTGTCACCTCAAAGAAACTGAGCAACGGTGGTAATCTCTATCAGAAAAATCAAAAGAAAAGAATGGAAAAGCCCCCTCGAAGCACTGAATGCCAAGAGATGAAGGAGGACTCAAACTGGCGCATTGGAGTCATAGAAGACAAGAACAAACTCTTAAGAAACTTAAAACCTACTGCCTATTGACAAATACATGCTCTTGAAATCAATTTTAACAACTTATAAAAAATGATAAAAGTTTCTCTCAAAAGATGCATTAACCTTCTGGACGTCACCACAAGGCGCACCTTTTAAAAAATGGAACAACATCTTAACCCACTACAAAATCAAAGTTGCAGGCTCTCTTGACAAGGTGAGCACATTGATACACATACTAAGAGCACTGAATCTGAAGCTCTTGGAGTACGTGTCAAAGTATTAGAAGCCACAACCTTCAAACCTACCTACAAGGACAAGTTTACATCTGTAAAAAGATTTATTGCATCCCTCCTCAATGTGTATGAGGCTGCGATGAAAGGTGCAACTGGTCAAAAAAAGGCTAAGAATATCTTGTATTATTATGCGTCGCATGAAACAGTAAGTTATGGAGCCTCACATGGACAACTTGAACATTGAAGAGAGGTGAAAAAAAGAGCTTGTTAAGGAATCCATTCCAAGAAAACAAGAGTATGATAAAACAGGCTTTCATGAGGATTGCGTAACGCCAAATTGAAACTCAGGCTGAATTTGAATATTACTTCTATAACGATGTTTAAACTCTGATGACCTAAAATTTCTCATACTGAATGATGCAAAAGCTGCTCTTGTTGCTGGTTCACAAAGTAGTTCCAACTTATCCATACATGTTACATCTATTAAATGAAGATTCAACTCTGTCTTAGACATTAAAGAATTTATACTTAACGCGGTGAATATACACAAGACAGAAACTACCCAAAAAGCATCCACAAAGCCTAGAGTATAACCTTTGAGGAAACTGAAACTAATAAGTTAGAGAAGCTCAAGTGCAACTTTGGCAATATGAATAACTACACCAAAGAGGAGATCTTAAAGAAGTATCATGCCCTCACTGAGTTGGAAAAAGGTAGGGCAGCATTGGGGCATGTACCTCATAAGTCAACCAGCCTAAGTACCTGAAATTAAAAAATTCAAATCCTCAACCCATGTGCATTAATAAATATTCTAATGATGATTATGAAGAGACCATGATTATTCAGGCTATAATATTTTTAAACCCTCTGAGATTGACATCCAGGTTCACTTGAATGATGAAACTACAAACAATGCCCATGTACCAGAGACGCCTAGCTCAGCTAAGTCATTGAGTGTCCAAGAAAATTGATAAAGTCAGTGATGCTGACCAGTACCTTGCCCTATTGATTCAACCCATCTCAAGAGTACACCTCTAAAAGAAAACAAGAATAAATATCCTTAGTCTGCAAGGAAGCTTAATGCAGCGCTATATCTTAAAGAGGTTTAACAGTATCACCAAAAATTTTGCTGTAAAGTAACCAAAGTAAAAGTGGTGATTTAGAAGTTCCAAGTACTGGTTATCTTGATTAAAGTCTTGCCAATAAATATCATCTCATTTTAACTAGTTAAGAAAAAAAATCTGCACAGACTTCTTGGACAACCAGAATTATAGCACTGCAGATCAAAAAACACTAAAGTTATAGGTGCCTAGTCTTTTTTGCCAAATTTAAGATGGCAAACTAGTCTTTTCAGCTCCTTGAATCACCTTGGACAACAGACAGTATGACATACTTTTTAGGCTGGAATTTGTGATTAAATATTATTTATTAATCACCTTAATAAATGTTTTATCTTAAACCATGAAGTTCCATTGTTTTGGATAATAAAGAACTAAGAAAGAAGGAATACTCTTGTCTGGTTGAGTAACCTGTTGATAGTATGCCTTTACATTATTCCACTTCTAAATGAAATATAAAAAACTCGCTGATTCTATAGATTCAGCATATGTTATGCCTTTTTATGCTACTGAGGATGAAAAATTAAACCAGGTGCTAAAGGGTAATTTTTACCTGTATCCCTGAAGTCACTCCCAAAATTTTATTCATGCATCACTAGCGTAGATGAAGTCAGCAGATTTTAACTGAAAGAATCACTATTTGTCCTTGACCCAGCTTATCATTAGCCAATCAAGTACTGCTTAGAAACCAGACAAATAGCAAAATCTTTTTCATGAAACCCAAGAAGATTACAAGAAGATGATTCCTAATTGAAAAAATAGACAAGACACATTTTATTGATACTCAACTTGATCTAAGCCTACACGCTAATAAATAAATACGTACCTTACCTCAAGTCCCAAAATCCAATAAGTAAGAATTGGAGGAACTTGAGAAGGTGCATAAGCTAATTTCTTATCATCCGAATGTTTTTTGCACATACAATTCAATTCAGAAATATGAAGAACTGGATGCACAGCACTAAATATGAGACTTAAACAAAATATGATCAATATCATATATGTGTTGAAGGCAGAGGAGCAAAATATGAAACCCATATCCAAGCAACTAATGGATGACAGCTTACTTGTATCCTAAAGTCCATAATTATTGTTGGATATTTAACCAAAGTTTGCTTTTTACAATATGTTCTGATAGTAGTGAATTAGACAGGGATTATCCCCAATATAATTATTAAAATGTAGATGACTTGTAGGCTTTTGTAGAAAGCTCCAGTTTAGAATTTAATCATTGGAGCTATGTTTATGACATTAGGCTCTCTAGGAGAGGGTTCCAAATTATAATTTATGATCAATTTGATGACTAGACTTATTTAAATTTATTGGAATGATCCTTGATAGTTTATTTTAGTATACCAGCTCGAGGGAAAAATCGCCTAGCCTGGAAATCTAATTAAAGAAAATTTTTACTAATTGCATGCCAAAGCTAAAGTTCAAGGAATATAAAGCTATTTTCTGGCAGCTGATTCTGACGATTTTAATAAGAGGTCCCTAGTGTGCCAGAATACTATATATTTGTAATATTTTCCCTAAAAAAGAACCTTGTTCTTGGGTGTACTGGATTTACTAGTAATTAGTTTTAGTTATTGTAGGATGATGTGCCTAATTATATAGTGAACAAAGGTCAAGTTTTAGCTGAACCCTTATTGGATCTGATTTGTGTTCCCTAACATCTCACAGGAAAGTTGCATTAATTCAGGAATAAACACTCAAAACCTGTGCAGTGACCAAATTTTAACAAATGGTGCTCACTACAGAGGGGTTCTGGGTTAACATTGTCCAAAAGTTAAGTGTTAAAAAATTAGCAGAGAACCGTTGAGTGAAAGAGGAATGGGCAATTTGAGGCTGAAGCGTGTTGAACTCTTGAAGTTTCAGACCTAGAATATATGGGAATGGAATCTCCAGTGAAGATGTTTGAGTCAATCCACTATCTCCTAAAGCAGAATAGGGATGTTATGGAAGAAGTTACGAAGCTACAATTATTAGTCAGTGACATGAAGGCCCACAACTTAAGTTGAGGTTATATAAAAACTGGCTCATATTATTGGGTCTTACAGTTATGACTTTAGACTCGATATCTCAGAAGTAAGGAGAAGAATTGATGGGCCAAGTTGTTGCAATGGATGGTATTATGATGAAGCACAGCTCATACATGATCAAGGGCACAAGATCAAGTCATGCTGTTAGTAAAAACTTCAGACAATAATAATGACAAACTCTTCCATCTTAAAAGTAGCTAGAAGAACTACAGCAGAAGTACTAAAAGTTGAATGCATGAAATATGGCCATAAGAAGTGGGAAAACCCTTTTTATAATTGTTTAGCTAAGTTAGAAGGGGACACTAGCCATGGTCACGAGGATCCTGAAAGCAGATATCATAATTCAAAATAAGTTCCTCATCTGCGGATTATAGTTCCACTGATTCTAGTTATGGAACTCTATGGAAGGCACAAGGAGCCCTGGCAGCTTATGTAGTACACCGGTCTTCCTCTTCCATTTAAACCACCAACTAGTGGTAAAAATCGCTAGGAATCCCCCTAAACCATAAAAAATTCACCCAGCTAAAAAGTGCCAGATTTTCAAAGAAACAATTCATGACGTTCTTTATCTTTTTTGCGACGGCCATGGTGGGGTGTGAGGATCATCAAAAGATGTTTATAAATGGTCAGCTGCCTCAACACACCAAGCCATAATCTCGCCCTACCCCAATTAGCCACCAGCTTTTGGACTTATAAAGAAGCAAAGGTTGCAATAATGGAGGAATTTGGCAGCCAGGATCATTTCTTCAACCAAAAACTAGAGTTTCTCAGCATTCAGTTCAAAAAGAAGAATCTATCAAAGATTTTGCTGGCTGATTCTTTCAGGAGGCACAGTACTTATGCGTGCAGGAGCATTGACCAATTTTGATGCCCAAACTGCCATAATGTTGGTGCTTCAAGGACAAAAAGAGTTAAAATGGTCCTTGATCCATGCGCTGACCATGGATTTGAAGACAGCTCAGATAGTTAATTTTTAGTATGCTTGTGGGGCCACTTTGATGCCCCTAATAAAAGCTTTCATAACACAAATAATGCCCATATGAGTTATGAGGGTGTAATAACCAATAAAGACTGAGTGGTAGCCAACTCCCAAGGATAAGTTAGTTCATTTGAAAACCTCTCAAAAAGAAAAATGAGAAATTAGGTCATCTGCTACAAGTGCTTATAATATGGCCATACTTGCGTTTCTGCCACACAATAGCTCAATAAATTTATATGGTTGTACCTGCTGATGATTGTCTTTCCTTCACGGGAAAAGATTTGGCGGAGTAGACGTGGAACAATATACCTCCGTCTTCACTCATGTTCCCTAGGCATTGTTTTTATAGTAATCCACTTGCAAGCAAAGGCCGCTTAGCACAAAAGGATAAAAAAGTGGCGCGTCCATATCTGAATAAGACACAAGCCCTGACAGCGCACATGGAAGCCAATAGTCCTTTGAATGATGTTTACTTCCTGATCTCCACGGCTATTATCACTGAAAAATTTATTTTTAAGATTAGTGGTGCCCAACCCAAAAGGGGGAGCCTCCATGCATCTTTATTTGCAAATGAGCCAAACAAAGGAATTATTGTAAATTACAATTCTTAATATAGATCCTAAGTTATCAGCCTAGGAAGCCATATAAGAAGGTGAGGAAGCTTTGGGGAAACTTTTGTCTGGCACCCGCTTTAGCTGGCAGACCATGGCAGACAACATAGGGGTTAGGGCATCAGCGACATGTGGCATAAGGAGGTATAATTGTGGGTTTTCTTTATTAATAATGCCAGCAGTGTCCATCGCCTCAACTTATTAAGAAAGTTGATTCTCAGCAAAATGTGATGAGAGCAGGCACACAAGTGAGAGACTTGATGCGCATGCATGTTTGGGGATAATTGGGGACAAAGAAAATTTTTTGCCGCATTGATGCAAGTGCAGTTTGCTCCATAAGTGAGCTCCTCTATTTTAAATTTTGCATCCTTTCAAAATCATGAGGGCAATTTGGAATGGGAATAACCAAACAAGGGGTTTAAATGCCCTATAAAGATGCTGTCAAAGTAGGGTGTTAGCAGTGACATCTGCAGCCTCAACTGTCATCTTTTAATAAATTTATATGCAGGGAAACCGTTTTTAGCTTTAAAATTGGTGGGACGTGAATCAAGATGATTTACAAAAAATTTCTCAAAGGTGAAATTGGGCTTGACTATATGGCCAATCTGTATCATCAATCCATTTGAGTGCTTCAAATGGATCTAACTTGGCTAATGCCAGGCCAGCCACTGGAGTTGGTGTAGTGGCAGAACCTTATTGGATGTAAACAGTTGACCATAACAGCTCATCCAAAAGCGTCTCAGCAATCAGCCCAGAATTTCATAACTCCAATGAGTTTTTTTGAAAATTTTAAAATTTGATTGGCTGAAGCTTTAAAAACCATGCCAGAATTTGCCAAGGTAATGGGCAGGAGAATTGTGCCCCACTTGAAAATTTGGGCGAGGCGGCAGCTGGCCTGATGCCAGAGTGAGAAAAGTTGAAGTGGAGGATGCAGAAGCCGTGGAAACTTGCACTTTAAATGATCTAATTTAAAGCACAAGGGACATATGGTGCAGCCATTTTTGACATGCGCCCAAAAAGGGTGATCAGATGCAGATCTGATCACAGTGTAGGGAATTCATGAGGTGGGTGTTGCAATTGAAAGAGTGGATTATCACAAAAGGCGCGAGGCTCTGCCAACTGACCCGCCCCATTGGGAACCACAAACTGAAAGATAGGTTTTACGCTGTAAATGGCTAAATCCTCCATCAGTTCATGGCGAAGGTGTTCAGGGGAGAGACACAAAGGCGACCTAACAAGCTGGACTAACAAAGTGGCCTCATCTATAAGCTGGGTTCAAATGGTTGGGAAAAGAATTTTTTTATAAATTAATGGCAGCATGGCTGCTGCCACTGCATTAGCTTCTGAGCTGAAGCTAAGATCTAAATAATCCTTAAAGGGGTGGAAGCTAATATAGCTGGCGGTTTTAAAAACTGCCATGGCCATCCTAATGATGGCTACGCTTGTGTATCGAAAAGATTCTTATATTCAACCCAGAGGCTGAAACACATATTGCTCTTTGGGAGCACCAAAGGGCTCTGAAGCACTGCCTGGGAGCTAGTGAGGTGGTGGGTCAAGTCCTGAGGGGGACATGACGTCTGATAGCGTTGGGAGGGCTAGCAGAGCCAGCCCAGTCATGCTTTGGAGGTGGCCAAAAGTTGCGAGATGGCGGCAAACCACCACCCCAAGCCAGGGACACTGACATCAAATGCATCACCATCGTTACTTTTTGGCTCATTCAAGTGGTCATTTTTTTATTTATAAAAAGTTCGAATTTGGCTTCAATTCAGGTATTGAAGTGAAAGAAATATTATCAAGGAAGAATTACCTAAGTAGCAAAAAAAACTTTTTCAATACATTTTTTATTAAAAGATGCCAACATTTACAAGTAAGCAATAGATCCTACTAATCTGATTGCACTTATGACAATATATGGGTGAATTGAGATAATGTTTATGCCAACATTGATAATGGAGCTCAAACTTGTATTGTTTCTACAATTTTAGTGGAGAAGTCAAGGATTGCCCCCAATGTAGATCATAATAAGGCTTACGGGATAGCGGACCTACATACCACAAGTTCTTAAAGTGCACATAGCGCCTGGCCTTTAAGATTTGGCTCCTATCTTGTCACTGCACTATCCATATTATTGTCTAATCATTACTACAAAGTATTGATTGGCACTGACTTCATGTGACAGCGTGGGGTGCAATGCAATTTTCAAAACAATACTCTTGAAATTTTGGGGCATACTTTGCCTCTGTTCTTTCACCAGAAAGGGGAACCATCCCCAACTAAGAGTGACGACTATATTAGTTTGGTCTATATGGACAGGCTCATTCCTATAAAATATTGACAGGCAGGCATTGTTCCCGGCTGCTGAAAGCCCAAATTAAAGAATGTTAGAGATCCCTTGATGGAGAAAACACAGATAGTGAAGAATTCTTAGGGAAAAGTGCATCATCAGGGCCAACCTTACCTTGAATATTCCTGACAATCTGTATAGAAAAATTTGTGCACCCTGGGAAAAAGACCAAACTTAATATGTGGCACCTTAGAACATAATTTCCAGTCATGGCGAAATTCAGGTACTGGTCGCCAACCTCTTGTATAAGCCAATATGGATAGAAAAAAACCAAGTAGTAGCCTTTGTATATATAGTTCCTACTAGAGAACTTGTATCTTTTCACACCCTTGGTAAGTTGAATGAACTAGGATTACCCAAGGAGCTGGAATCCCCAGCCATCCTTTCTGTATCTAATTGGGACAAAAAATGAGGATCCCAAAAGAACAAAAGGACCACGTCATTTATTTATTTGAGAAATATCTGGCGTTTTCACGAAAAAATTATGATCTTTGGTGCGAAAAAATATAGCTATAAGGTCAACTTTGGTGATCAACTGCCAAGTTATATGGGATCAATTTTATGTTTGTGAGAAAGTGAGGCAATAGTTGCTGATGATGTTACTAAGATACACAAACATGGGTTGTTGGTAACATCTTCAAGCCATTGGAAGAGTCCAATTTTATTATAAAAGAAGGATAGATCCAACCAGGTCGCTATAGACTATCATCTGTCTAATAAAATAACGAAAAAGAATGAATACTAACTTCTGCGGATTGATGACACTCTTTAATGTTAAGGAGGGATCAATACTTTTTGGCAATTGATTTCATATATTGGTACTGGCAGATTGACCACCTAAAGAGGATAAGAAGAATGTGAAATTGTTACTGGCAATGGACTTTATCTACTGATGAGAATGCTTAAGGTCTTTGTAATGCATTGGAATTGTTCCAATGAGCAATCGATACCATATTAGGCAATCTGAAGTTGTCATGCATTCTTATCTACCTACACAATATCATTGTTTTTTATCGCAAATTCACAGATCGCCTTGACCATTTAGTAGAAGGTTTCAAAAAATTAGAAGCAGCAAATCTTAAAACAAAGCTTCATAAATTCCATTTCTTAAATAATGAGATCAAAATTTCTATGGTTTGTCATCAATGGTATTGGCTATGACCTCAAAACCCCAATTTTGAGCCAATTTGAGCCATGTCCCAATCAAAGATTGGTTGTAATGTTCAGGTATTTTAGGAATGGCCAGTTTTTATCGCTGATTCATAAAAAATCTTGCTTCTATCTCTGAGCCACTTTTTCGTTGTTGAAGGATCCCAAAAAAATTGTTTTATATGGAATAAAAAACCCAGGCCTCTTTTGACACCCTTTGCTGTACCTAATGATGGAATGAATATTGCAATACCTAAATTAAGAATGATCTTTCATTATTTAAACAAAAGCATCATTGATGGCAATTGGTGCCATGTTGGGTCAAGTGGACGAATTTGGTGAACACCTGGTAGTGTATATGAGTTAAACTTGAGTAAGCATGCGCGTAACTACACTGTAACTGAGTGGGATTGACTCAAAGTAATATGCGCCTTTAAGCAGTTCAGGGTATATATTCAAGGAGTCCATTTTTTTTAGTACTAGATGGTCCCCCTCATGGAGTCCATTTTAATGTGGTGAATGATCATTCCTTACTGAGATGGCTGCAAAACCTAAAAAGCTTGAAGAGTTGGCCTGATGGCCCAAAAGTAACAAGAATAACATTATGAATTTTGCAATAAGTGGGGACCACACATCAAAATGCCAAAGGATTGTCATAGTTACCCTCTATTTTAGTTTTGCAAAATGAAGTTGATAAATTGTATGTATGATGCTTAGTGAGGATATTATGGACCAGCCACCTGTGATTCAGCAAGCCTTTAACAAAGCAATGGAAAATATGAAGATCATCAAGGGACAATTGTTCAAAAACATAAGAGAAAATCCCTATTGTACCCAAGATCATCCAAGCACACTACGATTATTACCGTGGCTCATAAAATAACCAACCATGATGGTCTACAGAAAACTTAAGAACAGGTTCAGTGGAAGTACTACTGTTGAATTTCAAAAATTCTGCCATCTCAAAACATTATGTTACAGTGCAATGTGTCAGGCACACAAGCTTTTAAGAAAGATACTACTTTCTAGCTATTGGAGCCTAGGTTTATGTACATAATGTATCAATTGACGTTGTAGAGCCAATGACCCCAAATACTGAGAATATTCTTTATGTCATCCTGGAACTTTAACATCTAATTTGATAAAATAGAGATGCATGCTATTACTAAAGTAGATGCCAGAAGTAGTGCTAAGTTCATAATGGATCTAATTTATTAGCATGGCTTTAGGTTATTGTTAAATTTTCAGCCAATGATGCAAGCTAAAATAACTTAACAATAAAATTAAGGATATAAACTCGTTTTTAAATGAAACTCCTGCTTGTTTTTGGGAAGTAGATTCTCCAATAATTTTCAATAATAGCCAAGTAACTCTGGTATGCTCACCGTTCTTAAGTCTACTGGCACCAAAAAATACAAGACCTTCCATCTTTGTACAAAATCAGGAAATTATTCCTCTATAACCGGGACTACTTCTCCAGCAGGCAACTATATACTTCTCTTTGGGAAGAATAAACACACACAACTATCTAATATAGATGTAATGGCAACAGATATGAATATCAGACAGATGACAGATGGATAATAATCAATAAACTAAGCCACAGTAGTTATTAATGATCAATAGGATAGTAAATGATGATTAATTAATGTTTTATTAATCAGCCAGGCGCCAGTATTATATACCTCTTGAGCATCTCCTGGCCAAACTCATCTATTAGATGAGTTCATTCATATTATGCCAATCCTCTGCTGGTCATGGCAATAATTATGAAAAATTCCCAGGTCAATTCAGCCCATTAATTGACTAAAAATAACAATTGTTTCAGCCCAATTGAAGGCAATTTTAGTCTCATAATTGGGACAACATTGGGTTTTGAACTCAACATCAAAATCTTCCCGATTAGAGCTACATCATTACTTGACATCTAACAATAAAGGGGGAATAAAATATATATGATCATAAAAGATGATGCACCCCAATTTGGGACGTTGGTAGGCCTCTCAATAGCACTAAGTACACCCATAATTGGGACATCTATGTTTAAGTGCTTAATTATCTTTTCATTAATCAAACCCAACTTCCGCCTTAGTGCATTAAGATTAATGCACTAATTTAGGAGGTGCAATTTAGTTAATGCTGTGGGACCACTTTGCACCCAAGTGTACCCAAAATTGGCCATAATATAATAATATCATAGCTATTATTAGCTATGATAATTGGGCACCTCAGATGCAATTATAGCGGTTATGAGGTGAATCTGATCTATCAGATTATGCAGATGAATTGGGAGGATCAAAGGATCTATCAATGGAAGTAATCTATCAGCATTGATGGTTTTCTCAAAGGGTTTATTTTTGAGTCAACCATTAAAATCTAACAGTTATTTTAATGGAGGATTTTGGCAACTTCTCCTTACATATTATCCCAAAATTAAACAAGTTACTGGTAATATGCAAAGTTCTGATGATGACCTACCATCCAGAGACCAATGGGATGGATAAAAAATTAAATGGTACTATGGCTGTTACTTCTAAGAAGCTTGTTGCTGGAAAACCTTCTAAGTGGGTACTTATTTGTCAGCGGTGACTTTCACTTATAATTTAAGTTATCATTTGTTTTTTAAATATCCCTTTTGAATTGCTTTACAGGCGTCATTCTGGTTTGCCCCCAATTTTATATTCTGCAATTGTCTCAAATCCGGCAATGAAATCGCTTCTATATCTGGAAAACTTGAGAAAAGTCTTGACAGTTACAGTCTTCTACCCACGCCAATACTCTCATGCAGAAGTTTAAGTCAAAAGAATATGAAGATGACATGTGTTTGTCTCTCCTGACTTTTGAAATTTGGGATAGGGTTAATTATTGTGACACACACGGTTTTGGATGCAGAAACAAGTTAAATAAACTATGGATTGGTCCCTTCAAAGGTATCACCAAAGAAAATATTGTATGCATACACTATCAAGTACATCTCTGATGGTCATAAAATAAACAGAGTACATGATAAGCTCTTGTGAGCATGCCAATGTCCATATAAAGGGTTGTGATTCTTTTTCTGTTATAAATAATTGATTTTACTAATAATTAAATGGTTGATAACCGTTTTTGGAATGGCTTAATGCCATCAAGTTCCTTGGCAATGTATGTCAATAACTATTTTTGATAATCTTTTATTATTTTTTCAGCTACTAATGCCACTGGTAGTTCTATTTTTTTATTTTTTTGGTAACAACTACTGAATTTGGGTTTACAACACCTTTAGGATTTAAGGGACAGGTGAAGGTATTTGCGTTGGAAGACATTTTGGAAGAAGATAATCTGGTATAGTAGGGGGATGTATTTGGACTATAACCAGTTTATGCTTTTTTCAATATGTTCCAATACTAGTGAATTAGTTGGGGAAGATCCCCAATAAATTTTATAAAAGTATAGATGACTTTTAGGCTTTTTAATAAGCACCAGTTTAGCATTCAATAATTGGAGCTATGTTTATTACTTTAAGCTCTTAAGGAGAAAGCTCTTCATTAAAATATATGATTAATTTGATGACTAGACTTTCTTAAATTTATTAGGGATTGTTCCTGGTAGTTTGATGTAGTTTATCAGCTTGAGGGCAGGATCGCCTAGGCTAGAAATTGAGTCAAGGGAAGTTTCAACCAATGGTATACCAAAGTTGTATGTCAATGAATAAAAACCTATTCTCCAGTAGCTGATGCTGATGATTTTAAAAGGAGGGCACTAGGGTGCCTGTCAGATATCCTGATATCAGAAATAATGAGACGATTATTGACCATGTGACTCCCTAAGTTAAATTGATGCCTATAACCAAGAATGGAGTTAAAATATTACCTTAGTAAGTTACCCAGAAAGTCAGCAGGCAGCACAGCTCAAATTAACTATAGGAAAATTTTTAAAAGATTAAACCAAGGCTAAGATATCCATGAGATGAAATCCTACCTAATATAAAATGATGAATTATCAGTAGGTCTGTCAACAAATACTAGAAGTAGCACTTGTGGCAGCATGTTAAGATGCAACCAAAAAAGGGTAAGAATTAAGAAGCTGCCAAATGATCAACCTAAGTGACCCCCAGTCTCATCCAACTTGAGTGCTCAACTCACCATTATTTCCCTATCAAAATTATGATACAATGGCATCATACCATCAAGAATGTATTGCTTAACCAAGAGCCCCCTTTCCAGATGTCACCCCCATTGATATTAATTCTCTTCCTTTTGGGGTTTATATTGTCAATTGCAACATATAAAACACTTAATTTATACTATAATGAAGTTACGTCATTATTTCTATATCTCGTTTTGGTACATGACTTCAATATGTCCATTTCGCTGTACTTAGCATAGGATGGATACTCTAGCAGATGGGACATAAGCTGTGACTTGGCACCCTTTTAAGTACAATTTTTTTGTCTTGAAACTTAGTCAGCCTCAAGTATTGACTGTCAGGCTTCTTGAGCATAGCACCATTGAGCTTAAAAACCGAAGCCCCACAAGCGGTGCTCACTACAGGGGCTCAGCCAATGCTTATAGATACCTGAAACGAAAAAACACACCAGTGAAAATATTCTGGTTGATAGTGATACGCACTTGCGTGCACAACAGAAACGGTGAAGAAGATGAATGAAAGGGTTGTCCACCCCTAATCACGTTTGAAGATTTTCACAAAATCTAATAATGATTACCATATCTCATCATCATAAATAGATCTATAAAGAAGGAGCTAAAGCATTACTCCAGAGATTCTTTAACCCAGGAGAAAAAGGCAACCTCAAAAAGGCATTCACCGTGGATAAGACTCTAAATTAATATCTAAGAATCCAGTTCTCTCCAAGAGATTTATGGATCAAGTGCGAATCTATTTTGCTTTTAATTTATTTGTACACTCTGTACACTATAACATTATGCAATTACTAGGAATCTACTAAGAAGAACTTCTCCATCATATCAATACCCCTGGGCCTTACAGATGGCCTATGAGCATGCATATAATTTAGCATCACAAAGTATAGGGCTGTCATATTTGATTAATGTGAACTTTCCTAATTAATTCAGATCCATAATCAAAAGGGGACAATATTCTGGTGTTACCAAATATATGGAGGAAGTTGTGAAGCTTCTAAAAAAGACATCACAGAGTCAAACGAAAATACCAAGTGATTACTTGATGACTTCAATGAAGACTCCATCAACAGGATAGCGAAGCTCATGGAAAATTGGCAGATCAAGCTTCTACTAGCCGTCATCAGAAGGAAGAGCAAATTTTCATATTAAGGCACAGCTATAACAAGCCCTATGGAGAATTAGTGATCTGGAGGCCTATCAAAACTCTGAGACTTCATCAGTTTCACAAAATATTATTCTAGGGTAGCTCAGGTCAAACAGGAGCTAGCAACCTGTGTGACTCAAAAACTACTCTTTCCATTACCAAGCGACTCAATAAACTAGAGAGAGACTTAAGAGGCAAATCCTCTAGTCAGGAGGACATTAACTAAGTCTATCATCGCCTCAATGAAGCTGATAAACACAAAAATTTGACAGAAGAGTTTTAAGCTAATTTAACAAGCCTCCTCAGAGAATTGAATGCAAGAAGATGAAGGAGGACTAAAATCAGAGCAATGGAGTATTGGAGGGTGAGAACAAGCTATTGCAAACATACTTCTCATCAGAAATACAACAATTCCACAATTTGGACATCTACGTTAAAGACTTAGAGATTGATAAAGTCATCCTTAAAAGAAGAATTAACATGTTGTATGTTAGCCAAGACTTACCTTGTAGGAAAAGGAGCAACATCTTAATCCTATACTGGACCAAATATTTCAACTAGAACATCAAGTTAAAAAGAGCGATGTAAGAACTGAGATTACAAATCCTAAATCCTTGAGTAAACGTCATTACATGATAAAAGACTACTAACTTTAAACCCACGTTCAGGACAAGTTTACATTTGGCGAAGGGAGTATAACATCTTTCCTCTACATCTATGAAGCTGCGATGGAAGGTCCAACTAATCATCGAAGTTTAAGCATTTTATATCTTATTTAATCTATGTTGCTCAAGAGGGTATAGTATTTCAAATGGATAACTTGCATACCTGGAGAGATGCAAGGGAGCGCTCATCAAGGAATTCAGCTCAAAGCAGAGCCTCAGTATCTAGAAACAAGCCTTTATGAGAATTGCGCTGTACCAGAATGAAACCTTTGCCAAGTTAGCTGACTGCTTTTATATAGATCATAAAAGCTGTGATGACAAAGATGCTTACCCTGGACAATGCCGTTTATGCTGTCATTGCTGGTTATTTAGTAACCTTGACCTCGCCATGCACATCACATATGTCAAACGAAGTTTTAATTCCGTTATGGACATTAAAGAAAACTTGCTAGATATAGTTAACATACACAAGCCAGAGTCCTTCCACAAGGTCTCCACAAAACCTAGAGCATATAATTTGGAACAAGTGAAGACTAAGAAGGAAGAAAAGCCAAGATACAACTACTACAAGAAGAACAACCATACAGAGATATGTGTATTAAGAAGAACCCTGCCCTTGATGAGCAGGGAAAAGGGAGGCCAGATTAGGGTCATAAAACTCTAAAACTGGCAAAACTAAATTACATGAAAGCAAAACATTGATGATTGCTCACCTTGCTTTCATGAAAACTGAACCTAATGATGACTCTGAAGGGGTAATGAAACACAGGTTGTTAGATTTTATATTTCCTCCACCGTGCTTCCCTTCTGGACTTTTTGAACATTAGAAAAATTAACTTCAATCAGGTTCCCAAAGGCACTTACCTCATTCATGTTATAGGGTGCCCCCAAATAGTTGATATAGCCGGCGATGCTGATCAGTATCTTGCCCTAATGATCTTATCCATCTTGAGTGTCTAGTCTTCATGAAATCAATAAGAAGAATCCTGAGACTACCCAAAAGCTCAATACAACAATCTGACTCAAAGAGGTGTTACCCTTCCACTTAAGTTTGGAGGAACCATTAGCAAAGCGGAATGGTAATTAAGAATGCCCAAGTTATGGCTATCTTGAATATGGGATCACCTATCAACGTTGTGCCATCCTGACTCATCAAAAAGGTTATATTGCCCCAGATCTTGAATATACTCAAGAGTAAAGTATCACTGGTATGAACAATACCAAGGCAATAAGTGTATACTCATCTCTACCAATCTTATTTTGAAAGTTAGTAACTTCAGCTTCCACAGTTGCCTCGACATAGCCAGTATAGTATACTTTTTTAGACACAGATTATTATCAAACATGAAAGAGTTATTAATATAAAAGAAAAATATTTATCACTCCTAAAGTAGGATGTTCCCTTGACAAAGATAGTAAAAACTCCAACAAGAAGAATAACTATTTTCTGGTTGAGCACCCTGTTTCTGCTTTACTTTTGTAAAATTTGTACATTTGGGAAAAACACAAAAAAGCTACCTGACACAGTAGATGCAACAGAGAGCATACCATTTTATGCCGAGGAGTTAAAATCTAAATTAGTAGAAAAACTAGTGGCTTTCACTGACATAAACCTACGTATATACCCTGAATGCTTGCTACACATTACTAGTGTCAATGGAGTAAGTGGCTTTAACCGGAGGTTTTGCAGGGGTCCTCAATCCGGCCTATCAGCAGCCCATTGAGCTGTTACATGGGAACTCAACAAGCAATGATAC
The DNA here is from genome assembly GCA_022478985.1 of Massospora cicadina. Lineage (NCBI taxonomy): Eukaryota > Fungi > Entomophthoromycota > Entomophthoromycetes > Entomophthorales > Entomophthoraceae > Massospora > Massospora cicadina. Next base: position 153,243 of record JAKSZP010017135.1, read on the forward strand.
CCTAGTCAAGAAGCATCAAGTATTTGCGAAAGGTCAATTACTCCTCATTGATGAAATTGACAAAATACACTTTAATGGTACTCACTTTAGTTTGTACTACTTGCTGAAAATCTAAGTTGTGCTATCCCTAGTGTCTGAGTATCCAATAATTAAATAAGGAGGAGCTTGAGAAAGTGCATCAACTATTTGAAGATTATCAGGATGTGATCACGTCAGATTTTGACTAGTCACATGAAAGTCTTGACACATAGTATCGATCAAAGAGATTTAACCGCTATCAAATCAAAGTCATATAGGAAGTCAAAGAAAAAGGAGCAATATAAGAAGACTGAAATCATGAGATTATATGATGCCAGCTTACTAGTGCCCTCCCATATTCCATGGTCATACCCGCTGTTACTCATAAAAAAAGAAAATGGTGGTCACAGAATGGTGATGGATTAAAATAAGCTAAACAGCCTCACTAAGAAGAATAGAGATCTGATTCCAAGGATTGAAGATGTCCTGGCTCAACTCTCTGATCAATTTTCTTCTTCCCGGTGGAACTCACATTAGTTATTGGAAGATAGATATTTCACCTAAAGACCAAGAAGAGTGCGCGTTGAATGCATGGAAGGACTATTCTTACCCACCCTACTCCACCAAGGTTTATTCAATGCTCCCATATCATTCCAATGGGTGATGTATCACATCATTCAAGATTTTTACTCAGGTGTGTAATTGTTTACCTATATAAAATAATGGTACTTCCAAAACCTTCACTGATCTAAACCACCTTAAAACAGTGTTCCAATGACTGAGAGAGAATCATATTAATCTAAAAACTTGTAAAGTGCACCTTTTTCCAGAAAGACTTAGTTTTCTAGTACATGATATATTGTAGGAAGGAACTCAACCCTTGTACGATAAAGTTGAAGCAATCTTTAAGATGCCTGAGCCAAATACTCTTCAAAACATATGGTTTGTCTTAGGAATGATGTGATATTACCATCAATTTATACCTAATTTAGCTCAACACACAGAGCCTCTTGTTTTATTTCTTGACAAAAATAACCCTTTCATATGAGAGTAGAACAACAAACTGCATTCAAGTCAATAAAGCGTTTGTTGAAGAGACGTCATTTTAATGACATCAAGACTATGGGAAGCCATTCGTCATTTTTACCAATGCCTTCAAATTAGCTTTAGGAGCCATCCTTTCTCAACTGGATGAGAATGGCACTTAATCAGTGTCATATTATAGCAAATGTTACTAAATCTGCGAAATATATATTGGTATGGAGAAAAAGTGCTTAGCTGTTCTTTTGGTGGTGTACCATTTCCATCCCTTCTTACTTAGTCTGAACTATTAAGTTGTGACAGACCACTCTTCACTGAAGTAGCTGCAAGCTAGAAAGATCCAACAGGAAGAATAGCCAGATGGGCTCTCAAGCTTCAGCGCAATGATATGAAAATCATCCATTAAGCTGTAATGAAACACATTATTGTAGATGGACTGACTCAACTGAAATTTCTATATCTTGATGATAGCAAATCTGAATGGCTACATAACTTACTCAGGAATCCAGACCTATGTGGGAATGAAGATGAACCATTTCAAAAGATGCTAGATGACATGCTCGAAGTATGAAGGTTCTTGATGGATTAATTTACAAGAAAGTCAGAATCGACTAGTTACCTTACTTGTGACCTTTTCAATTAGTCCCAATTATAATAAAAGACTAGATACCTTAGGACATGGAGAATCAAGAAAAACTTACAATAGGATCAATTATCGCTACTATTAATAAGGATTGCTGGACTCTGTATTAGAAGTCTTAGAAGCTTGCATAACTTGTAAAAAGCAGAAGCCGCACAAAGCCAAGTATAAGTATCAGCCTATGACCCTTCAACAGCCATTTCACACCATCAGTTTAGATGTCATAAGTCTACTACCTGAATCCACTGGAGAGAATCGATACATCCTAGTAGGGATTGATCAGTTCAAAAAGTGGATTGATGCATTTGCCATTTCCACACAGCTTTATAAAGCTACTGCTAACATTTTGTATCAAAACATATTTACTAGGCATGGCTGCCCGCAGGTTCTACTATGCAATTTTGGGGAGAACATTACCTCAAAGGTTGTTAGGACCTTAGCTATGAGAATGTGAACTTAACAACTATTCTCAGTACCTTAAAGCCCATTAACTAATGGATTTGTAGAAAGAGCCAATAAGACGTTGGTTTAATGCTTCATAAGATGGCTACTACTGATCCATTGACTAAGATCAATATCTTCCAAGTGCGTTGATGCATTATATTATAAGTATCCATCAGGTTATAAAGATGTCTCCCTTCTAGGCCTTATATGGAAGAGAACCGGGAATCCCAGCTTTATTAGCTTGTGAAGTTACCAGTGATAAGACTGAAGATTCTGAGAAAGCGCTAAGAAGATTATCCCATAAGATAATGAGACCTCAGTTGGAGGCGATAAAAAATATAGCCTAGATGGTTACAAGGGAAGGTCAGGAAGCAAATACAACGCGTCAAACTTTACCCACCTTTGAGATTTCAGATAAAATTCTAAAATATAATAATTGAATAGCACCCAAGGAGAAAAATTAGATTTTCTCTGGGATAAGCCATACATTATCACATATAAACGTGGAGACAAATACTCAGATAAGTCTTTAGAACTGGAGTAACGATCAATTGCATTAATAGCTGATCCTTGCGTCAGTATTCACCCGCCAATATTCTTGAAGGAATGATGTCATATATCCTTAACTAGACATAATGGAAAGTATATTGACCATGTGAATCCCTCGGACAAATATATGCCTAGACCCAAGAAGGGGATGAAAGGGATTACCTTAATAAGTTACCCAAAGAAATCAGCAGGCAGCACAGCTCAATTTACTATAGGAAAATTTCCAAAAGATTAAACCAAGGCTAAGATATCCATGAGATGAATCCTACCTAATATAAAATGATGAATCATCAGTAGGTCTGGCAACAAATACTAGAAGTAGCACTTGAAGCAGCATATTAAGATGCATACAAAAAGGGTAAAAATCAAGAAGCTGCCAAATGATCAGCCTTTGTGACCTCCAGTCTCATCCAACTTGAGTGATAAACTCACCGTTATTGCCCTATCAAAATAATGATATAATATCATACCATACAGAATTTATCTCTTGACCAAGAGCCTCCTTTCCAGATATCACCCCCTTTGATATTGATCCTTTTACTTTTGGGGTTTATATTGTCAATTGAAACATATAAAAACACTTAATATATATACTATAATGAAGTTATGTCATTATTTCTATATCTGTTTTGGTACATGACTTCAATAAATCCATTTTGCTGTACTTAGCATAGGATGGATACTCAAGCAGATGGGACATAAGCTGTGACTTAGCTCATTTTAAGTACAATTTATTTTTGTCTTGAAACTTAGTCAGCCTCAAGTATTGACTGTCAGGTTTCTTGAGCATAGCACCATTGAGCTTATAAACAGAAGCCTTACAGTGACAAAATACTATATATTTATGATATTATATCCCTAACGAAGGATCTTGTTATTGGCTGTAATATTTTACTAGTAACTGGTTCTGATTATTTTAAGATGGAAGTGCCTAGATGATATAGTGAACAATGGTCAAGCTTTAGCTTAACCATTATAAGCTCAGTTTTTCTTCCCTGTCATCATTGTCAGATTTTGTTAGTTGGCTCAAAAATAAACCTTTGACAACCATCAGATCGGGCCAATATGCTTCAACGCTTGAGCTAACACCTATACTCTCACCTCAAAAGCCTATTGTAATTATATAAGTTGGGCCAAATATCAATGTCAATCTGATCAAGTATCTTATCTAAGAGCTTGGGCCAAATAAGATCACTTATTTTGGACGACCCCTATGTATCAAATCTTGGCAATTGGTCCCAATTATTGGGAACATAATCAAACAATTCTATATACAAAACTCGTTTGGGACTGACCCAAAGTTAACATCTAAACATCCCATGGACCATCAGAAAAACAAAAAATGTAATCATTTTCTGCCCTAGAGTGAATTTGTATATCAATCCACATAATCAGCACGATAGCACTTACACATGGACCACCTGAAAGGGAGTACCTAGTGCTATCAAGGGAGAGGCCTTCCGATGTCCCAATTAGTGGTACATCATCTACTTCAATCAAGGCAAGAATTTCACAGAAAGTGTATGACATCAGCAGTATGACGAAACTCTAATAAAGAAGATCCTAGGACCTTTTTTCATGCCTTTATCGGAGTTTTGTACCTGAAATCCTCCCAATTTTGAGAGTATTTTGCCACCAATAAACCTAAGAAAAGGTTTTTTTAAGGGCCAAACTGTGGTGGTAAAATATCTGTTGAAGTTAAGTACTCAAATGTGGCCAGGAGATGCCCCAGAGTATAAATACCAGCGCCTGGCCTAATGACTAAACATCATATAAATAGCTCATAATAAAAAAATGTTTTTTCATCTCTTTCCTGGTTTTCACATTATATCCTTTCTTTGGAGAAAGTGTTGATATGATGGATGCGCTTAATCCACAGCTTGTATATATACATGCCTTGGAAGAAGTTCCCAAATACAAAGGGAAAATTACACCCAAGATTGGCTGGAAGAGTTGGGGCAATTATAATTGGCCTGGTGAGTTTTTGAACGGTCTGAATACTGTAAACTACAGGCACTATTAAGGACCAATATACAGTACTTTATCCTGGTTAGACATGCAGGATAATAGTAAACAAGTGAGTGATTCTCAGATTTTCACAACTGGTGCTCACTCAAAACAGGTTACAATCTCAAATTGGATTCCATAATTAATTCTTGGCAGAATCGGCCAGATGAGAAAGTGAAAACAAGATGGAAACCAGCGACAAGGAAATCTTGGACTATTTTAATACCAGCCGCCAAGGCTCTGAAGCTTGCACCTCCTACTCCCTGGATATTATCACAGTGGGGGGAGTTCATGCAGATACAACCAGCCCGATCAATCTTACATCTTCAAATGTAAAAGCTATGCTGGAAACCCTATATCAGGTTTGTAGGATTGGTACTTCACAAATGATACCTCCTCTGCACTGTTCTACTCCCTTAAGGATCAGGCACTCAAGATGGAGATATATATGAAGTACCATGACGTGACCATGGCATCTCTTGCCAGATGTCTCAAAGATAGTCAGGCAAAAACTTTCTGGTTAACTTTGTTCAACCCTCAATTAAGCATACTAAGTGAATCATTGGTAGACAATATTCGGATTTTATGGGAATCTACCATGCGCGAAGGGAGAAACAATCTTCCCAAAATTCTCTATTGGACAAGCTAATTTCTAGTTTTGCTGAAGTCCAAAAAGCAATTGTTGATAATACAAGACTTGCCAATGAAGCTCATGAGAGATTAAGCATCCTTATGGAGCTTTTAAACTAAAGAGTCCTGAAGATAGCCGCAGAATTTCTGGCCCACCATGGCTATCACAAGGATGTGTACAAAGTATGAATAACCGCTGTAAAAAAATGGAAAACCATTTGGATTACCTATAGTCTCAATCAGAACAACTTACCATACATGCCACTTCAAGCCAATGAATTCACCTGGAGTTAAATGCAAAAGTTGATGACTTTGAAGAGTATGTTCAACTGAGCTGGATACTAACAACAAAAACTTTGAGGACCTTGCAGCAAGGCCATCCATCCTGAATATGGATGAAGATGATGCCCAGATCAAAAAGGAATTTTTTAAACTTTGGACTGTAGTTTCGAGATTGCAGGCCAGAAATACATAAAATTTCAGGAAAGCTGGGAAAACAGAATTCAGGTATTAACCGCAAATTCTAAAGAGTCAGTATGGACAAAGATATAAAAAGCATACAACCAATCAAGCTTTATTCAAATAGGAGTACGACAACCTTAAAAAAGAATTTGAATTTCTCAAAAAGCAAGGCTTCCAGTGCTTGTCCAACTTTAACAAAAAAGAAATAAGAAAAAGCTCCACTTATTCGGCCAAAAAGCAACCTGGAAAAGTAACTAAGGGCCGAAACATGCGTCAGAATCCAGCAGTCTGGAGCGATATCATGAAAATGAATAATTTGAAGTTGACACTGATGCAGAAACTGATATCATAAACATCTGTTCTATGCCTAGAGTCCTAGAATCAATCCTGTATCCAGATACTTCCCAATGAGAAAGAGCGCTGATTATAGGCTTCGATACACCAAGACATTTAAGAAGAAGTAAAACTCTATTCCCAAAATTAGGAGAGATAACTTCAAACCACTGAATTTATTAAAGTTTGATAAGGATGGAAACGTTCACTCTTTCCTCAAGTTATTTGAAAAAGCAATGAAAGAAGCATCAGACCATGCAAAAGGATTGGAACTGATTAACTCACTCAATGCCCATAGCTGTGACCTCATTATGCCCTTTTGTTGACGATTGATCCTATATGGATGCTAAAATTGCAATAACAAAACAGTTTGAAGGGCCTGAAAAATTAGAAGCCCAAAAAAGAGAACTTTCTTAATATTAAATTAAAACATAATGAGACTATTAAGGACTTTGTGGATATATTCTTCCATGAGGCACAAGTTCAGCGTGGGTGCAATGCAATAGATAAGTTTGACACCAAGATTGCAATGGAGGTCGCGATTATGCCCTTCTGTGAAATGCACAAAGTCATGCTGCCTGCATTTTATGGAAGCTTGGAAATCCAAGTGCTTACCAATTACTTGAGAAGCTGTTCCCATAATTTCAATACTTCTAATAGGGCCAAAGAACAGCAAAAATTACAATCTTTGGCCAAAAAGCAACATGACGTCTGATCAGGGAAAAAAATTATCAAAAACAAACCAAAATTTGAGAAAAAGTAGCAAACAGGGCCGATTATTTGCCACAATTGTGGTCAACAAGGGACTTTTGCTAGACAATGATACAGACGGTCCAACAAAAAGCCTGGGGTCAACTTTGCTCTAGAAATCAACAGTGACAATGAGGCAGGAAAAGAGCAGGTGGAGTAGAGGTGGAATGCTCTAACCTTACGATTTTTAAACCATTTTAACTGACCTTGATGAACTCTTTAGGGCCAAAGATGTTGCTAAAGATAACATCCACCATATTGTGGCTAATGATGTCATGTGGTCATCACTTGGGCCACAGAAAAAGTAACTAAACCCTTGAAAATTACCAAAGAAGCTCAAGCAGAAGTTTTAAAACCTTACGCAAAGCAATTATTGATCAGGGTTTAGACCTCCAACACAGATGTTTGACCAGCCTACCTAAGCTTAACAACGTTCAAGTAGCTCTTCCCATGAATACCTTAGCAGATAACTTCCCAGATAATTGCTCAAGCATGAAATCACACCTGGAATCGTGCAGCAATCACAGCATTCATACAATAAATACCTCTAAAAAATACTCTGAATGTATTTATGTGGACATAGTGGTAAACAAAGTGCGAGTTTGGGCCATCATTGATAGTGGTGTTCCTATCAATATAGTCAGCACAAGGTTGGTTAAAAAACTGAAAACTGCATCCAATGTTGCCCACTTTCAGGAAGTTGGAACAACTGGAGCGCATAAAACTAAATTGCTGGGCGCATACAGTACCATACCACTTAGATTTGGATCCATTGTAGTAACAGCAACTGCTATAGTGTTTCCAACTATGAACTATGGTATTCTAATTGGGGCTGATTTCCTAAGAAGATATAGAGTTGTAATAATCCTAAGGACAATACTCTCACCATCCTTGTGCAGGCTATTCCACTTTATTATAACCAGGATAAGGAAGTTTAGAAAAAATGGAGACCAGCATATTCATAAATATGGCCTACTAAAATGGAGGCATCCTGATTGAGTATTTCAAAGCATGGTCAAAGATAAAACCACTACTACATATATTGATGAGTCAAAAAGAATTCCACTTTGATCAAATCAGACCATCACTATAACATCTGGAGAACTAGTAATCATCCTGCTGGAACTAATAATTAATATCCCAGCTGGACTTTATGGTGAAGTATATTAATCATGGTCTAAATCTTGATTTAAACCAAACATTGCCCCTGGTATTATCATTTTGGGCCACGGAGAAATACATATCTTATGTGCAAACCTGCAAAATAGGCCCATCTCCATCAAGTGAGATCAAACAATCACTTTTCTGAATATATTCCCTACCACGGAAATTCACTCATTCCATGAGTTTGGACTTTTGTCAAATTAGGGCTCCCCAATAAGGACCTACTAACCATATATAGTGTTGCCCTTATGGCAAATTAAGCAACTTGAACAACTCTGAGAAAGGACAAGCTCAGGAGTTATTCTCTAAATATTGGGAAATATTTGCACAAGATGATTTCGGCTTGGGATTTGCTAATGGTGTCACCCATAAAATCAATACTGGAGATCATAAGCTTTTTGATTACGCCCAATTAGACGCTTAAAATCTTCATAAGAAGCTGTATCTAAATAGTTTAAGAAACTCCTCGATTGTGACGTGTTAGTACCTTCAAAAAGTTCATGATCAAACCAATTTTAATATTGAATAAAAAGGATGGAAGCAATCAAGTATTCATTGATTATCAGAAAGTTATACAACATCACAAAGAAAGACTCCTACCCACTACAACAAATCTACGATGCCTTAGATAGGTTAGGTATGCAAAGTTCTTCTTGACAATGGACCTTATCAGTGGAGATTGGCAAATAGATCTTCCCAAAGAGGAGTGCGAGAAATATGCAATTATAGCGCAAGAGGGCTTATTCCAGCTGATGAGAATGCCTCAAAGGATCTGCAATGCCCCAGCTACATTCCAACGGGCAATGGACACAATCCTGGGAGATTTGAAATTGTTATGTTACTAGTTTACCTTGGTGGTATCAACGTTTTCAGCCACATTTTTGACGACCACCTGGAACACTTAGGGGGTTTTCAGAAGATTAGCTGCTGCAAACTTAAAAATCATGCCCAGAAAAGTCAGTATTTCAAAGACCAACTGGAATACCTCAGATATGTGAATGATAAAGTGGGTCTTTGGTCTCAACCCTCTAAGCTGGATGTCATCTCCAAAATGAAAAAGCCCAAATCCAAGCACAATATTCAAGTATTACTAAGCACTCAGGTACTATCACCACTCTATTTCCAACTTTACACAATTTTGGAGAGCCGCTTTTCTATCTGCTTAAAGATAAGGTCCCATTTGAGTGGACTCCAGCTTGCCAGGATGAATTTGACCAACCCCGATTAGCCCTATTGGACGCGCCTGTTCTTTGATACCCAGACTTTGAACGCAAATGTATTGTCCAAACTGATGTATCCCAAACAGCAGTGAGGCCGTGTTATCCTAAGTTGGAGAAGACAGTGAAGAACACCCAGTTGCCTTCGCTAGTTGGACCTTAAACGTTCATGAAATGAACTACATGGTGATGGAATGAGAATGCTTAACTGTCATATATTCTTGCAAGCAATTCTGGGTCTACCCTCATGGTACTCATTTCAAAGTTGTTATCAAGCATGCTTCTCTTAGATGGTTAAACAACTTAAGAGAACCTGAGGGCCGATTAGCCCACTGGGCAATAATGCTTCAAGCTTATGACTACACCATTTAGCATCAAGCTGGGGCAAAACACCAGAATGCCGACTTTATATCCTGACTACCCATCATCACAACACTTAGTCGGGCCGCTGATGAGTTGTTTATAAAAAAGGTCAGTGAAGAGAATCAAGATGATCCCAAATCTGTCCAAAAAATATTATCAGATCTATGAAAAAATACAACTATTGAAAACAGGATGCTTTATAAGATTGTTGAGGACAAAAAGTACATTTTCCTAAGACTATTGGTCCAAATTGACTTAATAATGGCAGTGCATAAGGCCATATGGAATGGCGGATTCAGGAAGATGAAAGAGCATCTGAAGCAATTCTACTACTGGTAGTCAATGCATATCAACATCCAAGAAACGCTAGAATGCTGTGCGGAGTGCCAAGGCAAAAAACCATTTCAAATAAGCACATCTTACCAGCTTGTTCAGCCTAACTTTGCCTGGCACACTGTATCTATTGAAGTTGTTGACTCACTTCCAACAAGCAATACAAAGTCCAAGTACATAATTGTAGCCATCAATCACTTGACCAAATGGGTTGAGTCCAAGGCCATTTGGGAATCTGGAGCAGCAACCACTGCCAAGTTCGTCCTTGAAAACATCAAAAAACATAGATGTCCCCAGGTTATTCTGACCAGTAGTGGAACCAACTTTACCACCAATGTCCTCGCCAAGCTCAACCAACTAATGGGAGTATGAGATATGCTTTCTGCCCCCTATCACCCTGAGACTAATGGCACTGTTGAGCAAGCAAATGGGATATTGGTGAACATTACAGAAATCAACCTCAGCCAAACCATCTGAATGGAGTACTTACTTAAGTTCAACAGTATTTGCTTACAATATCACCTACCATTCATCAACCAGGATGTCTCCGTTCAAGTATAATGTAGATACCCAGCCTCAACAATGCTGTTATAATTGCCCTAGAGGATCCTGGCAAAAACACTTACTTTCAGTCCGATGAGAAGCTTGTGGATGCTTTAATCAAACTACAAGCTCAAGCCTTTGACAACAGTTTTACCAAGAAAAAAGCTTGACATCTAAAAAACTTAGAGAATCACTACACAGTGGCTGAATTTAAAGTTAACAACAAAGTTCTATTTTGCAACACCCTGGATCAGATTAAATGCAAAAATTAGATCGCATCTGGGTTGGGCCATTCAAAGTGATTGAGAAAACGTCTAAGTTCATATACATAATCAAGGATATTAGGACCAGCCATTTACTTAATCAAGTCCATGTAAAATTCCTAAGAAGGTTTAATAAGTGGGCCAATTAAGAAAAGAAAAAGTTGAAAAAAACAAACAAAAATACAAAAACAAAAATAAAATAAAAACAAAACAAAACAAAACAAAACCAAAAAAATATATTTATATAAAAGTTTTTTTGAAATAATATTTTAGTTCACACTTGAGTAGGGGGAGGATCCAACTTCAGACACAACGGCATTTAGGCTAAAATTAACAATAAGAGGATCATAGCCTTGACACATCATCTGTTTGGGCCAAAGTTAACAAATATAAAACCCAACTCCATGCTCATTGAGCGTTTGGCAACTAATAACAGACAAACAAAGGCTAATTGGGAATCTAAGGGCTTATGTTTGAGTTAAGATGGAGGAAATAACAGATTCTGGTGGTTGACTCAAAAATAAACCTTTGACAACCATCTGATTGGGCCAATTTCTTTTCAACGCTTGAGCTAAAACCTATACTATTACCTCAAAACCTATTGCAATTAATAATTTGGGCCAAGTATCTTAATGTCAATTTGATCAAATAGTCTATCTAAGCGTTTGGGCCAATTACGTTCACTTATTTTTGCCGATTTCCTATGTATCAAATCTTGGCAATTGGTCCCAATTATTAAGAACATAATCAACTAAAATTGAATACAAAATCGTTTGGGACTGCTCTGAAGTTAATATTTAAAAACCCCATGGACCAACAGATGAATGAAAAATGTAATCAATTTTCTGCCCTAGGGCAAAATTTATATGTCAATCATGTAATTGAAATGATAGCGCTTGCACATGGACCACCCAATTGGGAGTACCTAAAGCTATTGAAAGAGGCCTGCTGACATCCCTATTAAGGGTACATCATTTATTTAAATCACCCACAAAATCTTCCAGATTTTGTATTTCATAGGAAGTATGATGAAACTCATTTCAAAGGTAACCTAGGACCTTTTTTCATGCCTTTATTGCATTTTGTACCTGAAATTCTTCAGATTTTGAGAGTATTTTGCCACCAATAAACCTAAGAAAAGGTTTTTATTTTAATTCAAGGGCCAAACTGGGGTGGTAAAAGATCTGTTGAAATTAAGTACTCAAATGTGGCCAGGAGATGCCCTAGAGGTATAAATACCGGCGCCTGGCCTAATGACTAAACATCATATAAATAGCTTATAATAAAAAATGTTTATTTCATCTCTTTCCTGGTTTTCTCATTGAATCCTTTCTTTGGAGAAAATGTTGACAAGCTGGACGCTCCTAATCCACAGTTGTATATCTACTTGCCTTGGAAGAAGTTCCCAAACATGAAGGAAAATTACGCCCAAGATTGGCTGGAAGAGTCAGGGCAATTATAATAGGGTAGTGATTTTTTAAATGGTCTTAATACCGTAAACTACAGGCACTATCAAAGATCAATCTATGGAACTTCGTCCCAAGCAGACATGCAGGATAATAGTAAACAAGTGAGCGATCCTCAGATTTTCACAATCATACAAGAAAGTTGTATTAAATAAGGATAAACCCTCACAAATCTGTACAGTGACCACTTACTAAACTCTTTCCTCGCAGCTACCCAATGTTAAGAAAAATGGTGGTCATAGATTAGTGATGGATTAAAGGAAGATAAAAAGCCTCACGAAGAATCACAGCTATCCCATCCACAAATTGACAATACTCATGCCTGACTCTCTAACTCAAATTTCTTTTCTGAATTTGGACCTAACTAGCAGTTACTAGAAAATGGATTTTTACCAGAAGGCCAAGATTAATGCGCCTTAATATGCACGGAATGATTATTATAACCTACCTGGCTCCCCTCAGAGATTATGTAATGTGCACGCCACATTTCAATAGTGATGTATCACATCATGCAAGATCTTATATTAAGCTGCGTGATTGTTTATTTAGATGACATAATAGTGTATTAAATACCTTTACTAAAGATCATGGCCACCTCAAGTCAGTTTTCCATTGATTTCAAAAAAAATAACATCAATACTAAGCCTGCGAGATGTACTTTTTTCCAACAAAAATTGGATTTTTAGTGCATGCCATAATGTGGGAAGGAATTTAACCCTCTTGCATTTGTTTAAGCAATAAAAAAATTGTTTGAACCAAATAGTCTTAGAGATATACAGTTGTATTAACGTGATGCGATATTACCATCAATTTATTCCTAATTTTACTCTGTTTGTCAAACCCCTCTGTTGTCTACTAATAAAACTTTTGAAATGAGAGAACAAAGGACTGCATTTGAGACTATGAAGAATTTATGAAAGACACACTTGTGACTTCTGTACTATGGTAACTTCATCATTAACACAGACGCTCTTACCTAGCTGTAGGGGCCATTCTCCACATCTGGATGATGAAGGCATTGATTACCCAGTGTCCTATTACAGCAAAATGCTTTCAAAGTCTAAGCGCAATTACAGTGTCATGGAGAAAGAATACCTTGCAGCTTTTCTTGAAGTGAAACACTTTCAGCCTCTACTTTACAGTAAATTTTGAACTGTAGTTACAGACCACACTTCTTTAGAAGTGTACAGAGCATGAAAGATCCCACTGGATGGGAGACTGTTGGTCCCTCAAACTTCAGTACTATGTATTGAATATATAATATAGATAGGGATGTGATACAGGAATGTAGATGGGCTGACCAAATTGCCCCTAATCCATTTAGATAACAGCAAAACTGAACATCTATGCAGCTTACTTATGAAGTGAGACCCTAAGGAGGACAAATATGAACAAGTGCAGAAGATTCTAAAACAGCACTTTCAAGATACTAATGTTCTTGATGGGTTATTATAATGGAAAGTTGATACAGACTGACTACTTTATTTTAAAACCTTCAGAATGGGCACCAATTAAAATAAAATAACATATACCTTAGGACATGGAGGAGGCAGAGAAACTTACAAATGGATCAAGAATCAATTTTATTGGAAAAGACATTCTGAACTCCTTAGTTGAGATCTTAGATGCCTGCATAACTTTTCAAAAACTAACGCTGCATAAGGCTATGTAAGAGGATCAGACAATAAACCCTCAGCAACCATTACATACGATTTGTTTATTTAGTATAGGTCCCTTTCTCAAATCAACAGGAGTATATTGATATAACTTCTCTTTCTGCTAAGCATCATTTTTCGAAAATCAATTCAGCCTGAAATTTAGCTCCACTAAAGAGATTTACGAAAACTATTAGCAAATATGGCGGGAAACCCCGCAAAAGAACCTGCAGGCTCTTCAAAACGAGCCTGCACCACCCCCAAACGAAGCAACCCTCGACTACCCACCTCAGGGTCAACCAGAATCACCCGCTCTCAAGCAGCGGCCATGAAAGTAGGCACCACCCTCCAACCTGGAGCTACTTCAACTAGCGCCAGTTCACCTGATCGCATTTCTGCAACCTGCACGCCTAACAGCTCTGTGTGCGCTGCCTCCCACCAACCCGCTGGGCCCCCTCCAACCAAGGAGGCTATCAAACACGCTGTTTTAATGGCGTCTGCTCAGTTGAATGCAACTCAGCCCATCCAGGCATTCACCTCCCCCATTGTGTCATCTAATTCAGCCCCATCTATTATTGCTGACGCCGTGTTTCTGGCTCCCTCCATGAGGGGCGATACCCAGCTACCTGGCCCCCAAACCCTCAGATGTAAGGTTGGATTAGCCGCACATACTGGCTCACTAAGCACCAAATTGGGACAATCTACTCTTCCCAATGAGGATTCAAATGGTTCGGATTTTGGAACTTCACACCAGTTCCAATCTCACCCGTCCCATTTAAACCCCGTAATTGGCACTTCTCAAGTCGGCACTTTATCTCCATATGCTGAAAATGACCAATTCACCAATCAGCCAGTGAGTTTTGCCCACGAAACACAGCAAATACTCGGGCTGAATTTACCCAAATAGATTGGGATGGTGATGAAACATCGCCCTCCTCCCAATTGGCTGGAGTTAATTCCAATCTGGATGGGCCTACCCAATTTAGCGAGGTCCAACAATCCGTCCCTCAATTTAATATGATGCCAGCAACTGCTGTAACATTCCAGCAACAAGGGAACTCTGCAAACTTGTCCAAACCACCAGCTCACACTCGACCCATGATTGCAGCCCAAAGCAAACACAAACGTACCAAATGAGCCACTGGGGCGTGACAAAAACCTCTGGCACCAACGCTACCCAAAGCTGATCCCCGTGAAGTGGCGTTTATTGCTGATGTTAAGAAGAAATGGGCCAAAACTAGAGCGCAAAAAGCTCTACCTCGCTCAACCCTCTCCCACGCAATTCGCCTTTATTATGGGCATAACCCTGTTGAATTCTATATGAGGATTACTTCTCATACTTTGCAGAGATTGCGAAGACATTCCTAATTATCACCACCATCCATGAATCAGTGGAGGGCCACTACATCGATGTGGGCTTCACTGAAGCTGCCCTTGCTGACCATGCTGCCACCCTCCAGGTCATTATTCCGCATGGATCTCTTCGCATCTCCCGCACACGCTCTCACCTGGAGAAAATTTCATGGGTTACTTTTTCCAACCTACCAACGACTGTTGATCCTCAGTCTCTTAAACTGGCGCTCCATCGTGGTTTAATGGAGTTTGGGTCTGTTCTTTCAGTGGACTTTAGCGTCCCCTCTTACTATGCTCCCACTCAAAGAGCTCGCACTGCGAGGGCATCGTTCATCCCCTCCCCCACTGTATCCCGCAACATTGAGGTTATTCCTCGTGTGGCGGTAGTTGAGGCATGCCCTGAGATCTTTTTTGTCGACCCTGATCAGGCGCGCCCTGGTGTTCATGGTGTAACGCCCTTGGACACTTGTATAGTGGCTGCACAGCTTGAAAACAAGCCCTCTTAGCCACCACCCAGGGGCCTAAACCAGGTTAAAAACGATCCCACGTGGCCGCAGCAGCAATTTTACAACCCACACAATGGGTTACCGTTCAAGACCTGTCCCCTGAGGCCTTACGCCTAGCAGTTGAAACAGCTAACCCCACTATTGGTATGGTATACCTTCGCGCTCATGCCCCCCTTACAGTGGGCACCCCCTCCAATCTCCCATAGTCAACTCCCTCTCTCACCAAGCGCAAGGCATCTCCCACAGGGTGCCCCTCATCAGCCACCCCCACTCAGGGCTCCGCAGCACCCCCACCAACCTCCACCAGCGATTTATCGCATCAACCCTCAGCTCCCAATGGAGCTATGCCCACCAGCATGGACTGGCAACCCGCGGCCTGCGGTAGAAGTGCCACCTCAAAGAGTCCTACCCCAACCCTACAGTCCATTTCGCGCAGATCCTTTGCAGTGATGGAGAAAGTGAATATGGACTCAGACTCATCAAATGGGGACACTGCGGAGGTCACCATTGAGCACCCTCAGGTCCTTCCCCTGCAACAGAGCGGGGGGCAGCATCCTAGGCTGGCTTACTGGGTCCTCCGCCCCCACCCTCTCCTTCCCCTCAGAACCCTCGACGCTCCTCACAGATTGCAGCTAATAGTCAAGCTAAAGGACTCAAAACTAGCCTCACAGCAGCAGGTTTAAGCGCTGGCAACCCCCAGGACATGGAGGGGAACAGCTATGAGTCCCCATGGCAGCACCCTGGCCCTGCAATCCATCAACGCAAATGGGTTGCAGGACTTTAAGCGGAGAGCCCGCCTCCTCCGCAACTTCAGGTCAGCACAAATTGACATCGCTGCTGTCCAGGAGCCCCATATCCTCCCCCACGAACAATCTTCTTGGAATGAACAGTTTGGAGGCAACTCCTTCTGGAAAAACCATGCCGCCTCTATTGTTTTGAATCCCCATGTTAAAACCCATTCTTTTTCAAAATATCATGATGGCCGCCTCAGACTGGCCAAACTCACCACTCCTGACTTCTCCTTCTTCGCTGCAAGCATCTACCTGCCTAATGCAAGTCAGGAGAAAAATTGGCTCTTGGAAGAGCTCGTCCAACTCAATCTCCCACGGAATGCAGTCCTCTTAGGAGATTTTAACACAACCATAAGTCGCGTCCGTGACTCTTACCCCCCTGCAGCAAAGGAACGCCCTGGATCAAGTCGCCTTCAGGATTTCCTTCGCCTGAGTGGCTTTATAGATGCGCTTCCACCCTCCGCGTCTGGCCTAGGTTGCATGACTAGAATCCAGTATGATGGAGGAGCTTTCCAGTCAGCGTCACGCATAGATATGGCACTGATTGGCCCCCTGCTAATTGGCCGCGTCTCCTCTCCTATCTCTGGTGACATCCATCTGAGTGATTACAGGTCACTCACCGTTGTCCTCACCACCACACTTAGACCGTCGCGTAGGTTCTGGCCTTGGGTTGCCCCAGCTCTTCTCAACAACCCCTTCACTAAGGAGAAGATGTCTATGACCATCCGGGAGACTCTCACCTCCCCCCACCCCACCTGCTTGACCACAAGGCTAGATGGGCGGCGACCAAGGAGGGCATCACCCGCGTTGCTTACAACTGTGCCAAAGCCCAGATGACTGCAGCTCTCGCCAGAGTCAAAAGGGCGGAAGCCAGAATCAGACATCTGGAGCAAAACTGCCAGCCTTCGACCTCTCCCAGATGGTTGGAAGACTGGGAAGCGGCGCAGGAAGCACTCCGCTTGGAGCTCACACTGCAGGAAGAACGGGCAGCAAACTTTACAACATCTTGTTACTATGCTCAATGGGAACGCCCCACCTGCTTCTTCTTTCAGAAACAGAAAGCCCGGTCAACAGCGCAGGATATTACTACACTGAATATTGGCACTACAACCACTTCGGATAAGGAGGAAATCACGCAGGAACTACACAGCTTCTACTCCAGCCTCTTCCAAGCCACCCAGGTGGACCCATCGGACATCCAAGACTTCCTGTGGCGGGCTCCAGAGCCGCCCATTGACCCACGGGCTGATGAGGCTCTACTGGCGCCTATTTCCATCCAGGAGTGATGAAAACCTTCTGAAATCCCCACATCTTAAAGCCCCAGGCCCAGACGGAATACCCTTCGAGGTGTACCTTCTGGAACCTGCGGTGATAGCCAGAACCCTCCACGACCTCTTCGCTGCACTCTTGGTGAATGGCGAGGTCCTCCCCGACTCCAGAGGCTCAATCACGACCCTCATTCACAAGAAGTCAGACCGTGAGAACCTGGTGAACTGGCGCCCCATAGCGTTGATCAACACAGACATTAAGCTCTTCACGAAGCTTTTGGCCAATCGCATCACCAAATGGGTGTCACCTCGCCTCTCCCCATCCCAGCACGGTTTTATTCCGGGGAGGTCGTTATGAGACAACTATAATGACCTTCACGTGACTTTGACTGCTAACTCTCGTAAGGTGAATGGTTTTGTGGCTCTCCTAGATTTGGAGAAAGCATATGATCAGGTGGCCTGGAAGTATATTGATGCTTCCCTGGTCCGCTTCCATCTCCCCCCCCCACAGCTAGGCGCTGGATATCAGCGCTCTATGACCAGCTTACACCAGAGTCCTGCGTCAATGGGTTTTACAGTGGCAGTACCAGTTGGATAAGGTCTCCAGCAAGAGGACCCCCTGAGCCCTATCCTTTTTAACATCACCCTCGACCCCCTCTTGGCCTCCTTACAGAACAAGATAACAGGGATTTCAGTCCCAGGTAAAGCCCCTACCCGCACCATGGCATTTGCAGATGACACCGTCATTGCATTTGGCTGCCCTGGGGATGTTGCCCTCGCTGCTGTGACTATTAAGAGGTACACCAAGGCGTCCAACGCCATGGTCAACACCTCCAAGACAACAGTTGTACAGGTTGGCTCCCCCCACCTTCCCCCCACCATTTGGTATTGACTTGTGCGCGGTACCTTCCGTCACCTGGGCGTTTTCACCAACCAACAAGGAGTTGCGCTAAAAGACAATGAGGACTTGCTCCTCGCAGCAGTTAACTCCAGGATTGCCAGCTGGAACCGGTGGCACATCACCCCCCAGGGTCGAGCTCTGATGGCCAATGTGTTCCTCCTCTCCAAAGTCTGGTTCCTAGCGCACGTCTGCCCATTCACAAATGCCTTTTATACGCGGCTCAATTTACTCCTCCGCTTTTGGATCTGGGGCTCAAACCATCCATCAATGGCCCTCTCAACCATTACCCAACCCTGAAATGAAGGGGGCCTAGGGCTAATGGACACGCGATCCCACGCCACCACAATCTTCCTGAAGTTCCTATGGCCGATTGTCTGCTGGGACGCGACCCCCATGCCCCAATGGGCGCCCGCCCTCCGCCAGACAGTGTCAGCAGCTCTGGGTATTCCTAGAGCATCTCTGACCTCATTAGGGGACTGGCTCACAAACCACCCAGGCCATCGCCTAAAACCATCCTCATCCCCCTACTGGAACCAGGCTCTCCTTGCCCTGAAAAGAGTAGGCGCGCGGATCCACCATGCCTTCCCATACAGAAGGGAAGGCCCCGGCCTCAGCCCCTGTCGCCATGCAATTGTGCACAATGGACAAGTTGTCACAACTCGCCTCAACCCCCAAGATCGCCCTCCCATCCGCCCAAGACTCCTTGAGCTCCTCCCTCCCTCCGTGAGATTTGACCTTAAGGAATTGTGGAAGGACGTCTATCACCCCATCCTGTCAGCAAAGGTGTCCAACACTTTATGGAGGGTGCTCCACTGTTCATACAGGACAGGGGACCGGACTGGCCCTACCTTCCAGCACCAAATCTGCCCCCGCTGTGTAGAGCCTATTGACTCCCACCTCCATTGTTTTTTCACCTGTCCAGGTGTCGCCACACTTTAGCCAAAGGCCCGCGCGCTCCTCCATGCTCAGCCCTGGTCTGGACACCCTGTGCAAGACCTCATGTTCGAGCAGACATTGCCTGGTTGCCACCAACCCCTCCGTGTCCTCGCCTATGCCACAGCCATCTGGACCATCCATAACTTCTTCCTTCGTGCTGCCTTTGACCAGCAGGTGTGGACCCTTCCACACATGATCACCCACTTTCAGGTACACTTTGAGATGTCCCTGAAGGTCTGCACTATGTCGCCAACCCTCCCCCGCTCAGTTGTCACTGCAGCACAGCTCTGGCGCGCAAACCCCCCTCCCTTTCTTGATGCCTCCTCCCTCCCCTTCCCTCGCCTCAGGCTCTTAGGAGCCTAGGAGTAATTCAATAAACATTGATGAATCCCCCCTCAGGTTGGGACCATTTAGTACTAAAAAAAGGAGTATATTGATATATTCATGTAGATATTGATCACTTCATGATGTGGGTTGAAGCAATTGCCATTCCCATGCAAACTTCCAATTCCGCCGCCAACTTCCTATATCAGTATATATCTACTAAGCATGGCTGCCCACAAGTTTTGTTTGTGATAATATGAGAAACTTTACTTAAAGATTTATAATTTTAGCTACAAGCATGGGAACCTAACTCTTTTTCTCAGCGCCACACAACCCATTAACAGATGGTTATGCAGAAAGAAATTATGGAATGCTAGACTCGATTTTAAGAAAATAGCCTCTAATCCCTTACATTGGGATCAGTATCTCCCAAGTACATTGATGGATACCAGATAAGTTTCCATTGTATTATCAAATGTACCCATTTAGAACTTTATACAGAAGAAAACCTGGTATCCTAAATATGTTGGCCTGCAACGTTAGTAGTTATAACACTGAAAATCTTAAAAAGTGTTAAGAATATTGGAACAAAAGTTATTCACTTCAGCCTAATGCAATGAAAAGTTTTTCCAAAACGGTTGCAAAAGATGGCTCTATCAAAAGCTACCACTAACTTTTACCCACTTATGCACTTCTTATTTAATTTTGTACTATCACAACCATATAACGTGACTTTGAGTAAAATTTTCATTCCATATGGAAAAAACCATAATTTTTAACCTACAAGCGCAGTGATAATACTTAATTAGGTCTCTAGAAACTGGAACTACTATCAACTGCATATATTGTATGTTGTGATTCTGATATGACTGGATGATAGCCCCAGTTGTTATGGTGAAATGAATAGGATTTCTCTGGAGTCAATTTGGTAATGGTAATTGAGGCGATATTGGGTTATTGGGATTTTCCTTGAATTAGGCGATTATTAAATCAACGAATGAAGAATTGATGGAGCCAATAAAATATGGCAAAATAAATTACTAAGCCAAACGAGTTGTAGCATCCAAAGTTGCTATAATATATAGGTGAGATGAGATGATCAAGAGGGGTTGTTGTTGTAAAGTAAGTAAAAGTCAGCGGAACTAGAAGAAGCCGTGACATTAAGTAGATTTAATAAAGAAGTAGTGGGAGCTAGTGCTCCATAGTAATGTATAAATTTATTTTGTGTTCTAAGGGCAAAGATTGTCATATCATTGTCCTATTTTCTCAGTGGGGTGAACCATGTGAAAATCTGGCGGCGTATCTCTTAAATATCGCCATTTTTATAACAGTGGTGCTCACTACAGGGGGCCCATTGATCAAATTATTTATGATAAAAACTCAGTTGTCAGCAATGTTGCATCGATATTGTTTTGATAAATATCCTACCCAACTCTCTGGGTCATTTGCCTATGTGGAGCTAAAACTGGCATTGGATGCTGTGCTTAAAAAACAAGATGAGCTGCTCAAGGAGGTCCACTGCACTAAGCTGCCCCCATTCGATTCTGAAGGGAATATTTATGGGTAATTTAGGCAATTTGCGATTGTGACTGAAGGAATCTCAGATCAACAAAGAGCTAAATTGTTGATTTCTTCCTTGGATGTTGGAAGCGCTGATCAAATCATCTGTTACCTTTCAGGTAGTTCCCCTATATAACAAGAAGTCAAAAATATGGTGCTGTGGTTGTTCGGCGGAACTGCAAAGATGTCCCAGCAGAAGGTCAAATTTTAGACCATCAAGTTTCAGCGGAATGAAACTCTCACTGCTTTTGCTGAGCACTTTATGGCAGAAGCGCACATTTAATAGGGGCCAGAGTTTTATCTGAAGCTGATGTGTGTATTGTGATGACTTTTGCTGTAAAGTTTTACTGTGAGCTACACAATGTTGGATGAGGATGTACCTTTGCTTAAACTTGTTCAGTTCTTGCACTTCATATCAGCCAACTTCCCTCCACCTAATACTGATCAGTTTCCTACTGCTATGATTGCTGAACCATCGCATTTGGGGAACCCTATAAGTTCAGTATAAATTTTACCAAGCTATTCTCAGCAGTTAAATGTCCACCCCATTCCTGATTATCATCCTCAGGTCTGCTACCGCACTAGATCTGTTTATGCTGATCAATTCCAGCTTAACCCTCGTCATGAATGGTATCACATTAATCAAGGATGTGGGCCTTATGGGGTCAGCTGTTTCAAATGCAGTCAACAGGGGCATCTGGCACGATGGTGCCCTACTCAACTAGTCTCTTGCATAAAGCTGAAACAGTATGGCAAGGGAAAAGTCAGAGCGGAGTAGAGAAGGGACTCTCTTTCTCCGCTATACCTAGCCCAAACATCCCATATGAACCAATTGAATATTCAGCGGAAGTTCACTTACATAATGAGTCAGTGTTATATAAGCCGCCTGTTGTAGGGGTGAATGTCTTGACACAAGTACAGTCAGCCGCTATGATGGAAAAGGGGGCTCAATGCAGGTTGAGCCATACGCTTACCAAATGTTTGACCAAGTAACTCCTGAAAAGTTAGACCCTTCCTCAGATGCACATTTCTTACAAGCAGTAAGCATCGCCATTCCAGTCCATACTATTATAAAACAATACCCTAGAATTAGGAAGGTGATTGCATGTTTCCTTGGAAACGGGGATCCTTAAGATGTCCATGTTGTCAACAGTCAAGATGCATCATACTCTGAATGTACTTACTGTGATCTGGTTGTAGCTAAGACCTGAGTCCATGCCATCATAGATACTGGCGCACCTGTCCACATAGTCTCCACCAAATTGGTGGCAGGTTGGCATTAAAACCAGATTTGGAACACCGGATGGTATATGGCACTGCTGAAGTGGAAAATATGGTCTCTGAGGGTGCATACAGTGCCCTTCCTCTGAGGTTTGGTTCTATTGTCATGGTAGCTCCAGCTATAGTGTTACCAAATAGCAATTACAATCTGTTAATTGAAACTGCCTTCTTGCGACACTATGGGCTGTTATTGATATTAAAAATGAGACTTTTGAAATATTGGGTCAGCAAATCCCAATTTACTTTACTTCTAGAGGAGTATCAAATGGCCCAGTGCATATGGGGAATATTAATCTAGCTTATAGGGATGGAGTCATTCCAGTGCACTACCATTGGTTAAAGGGAATAGCCTGAGATCTTCCTTAACAGATATATGAATTTCAAGGGCTGCCACTCAGAGCTGCTGGACCTATATCTATTCCATCGGGGCATCAAGTTATAGTGAACACTGACTTGGTGATTGAATTTCCAAATGGACTCTATGGAAAGGTCATTGGGCCATATCAGCAATCAAAGATTAAGCCCCACGTGGCTCCAGGTATTATTTTATCAGGGCAGGGGGAGATCAAAGTTTTGCTCGCAAATCTACAAATGGTTCCATTGCAAATCCACCGCCTCCAAATAGTGACATATTTACACTTAATCCCTGTTGAGAAGGTTCATTCAGTTCATGACTTTGGGTCACTAGAGGAATTTGGTCTGCCATCCTCACCACAGCTTAGTGTAGTGGCGGTTGCTTCACGTGATAAATTAATGGGGCTGTCAGAATCACAGAAGGATAGGGCAATCACTTTGTTAAAAAATATAAATGAAATTTTTGCTGTTGATGACCATAATTTAGGGTGTGCTCAGGGAGTGGTCCACTGATTGGACACCGACGATCATCCTCCAATAAGGTCTCAGCTGATACGCCATTCTCAGGCAGTGGAAGATGTGGTTACTGAGGAAATTGACAAGTTATTACAACAAGGGATGCTTGAGCCACCCAAGAGCCTGTGGGCTTCACCTGTTCTTATTGTAAAAGAGAAGGATGGCACCAACTGCATAGTAATAGACTACCAGAAGCTCAATAGCATCACTAAAAAGGAATCCTACTTCTTACCATGGATTGACAATGCTTTAGATCATATAGGGGTATCTCGTTTCTTCTCAGTATGGACCTGATCTCAGGCTACTGGAAAATCAAGTTGCCACTGGCGGAGCAGAAGAAGTGTTCTGTAATCACATCCAAAGGTCTTTTCCAACTAACCCAGATGCCACAAGGGCTGTGTAATGCCCCTAGCTACGTTTCAACGGGCAATAGACACTATTCTTGGGAGCCTAAAATTGTCATGTGTCCTTGTATACCTTGACGATTAAAATGTTTTCTCCCAAACCTTCACCAAACACCTCAACCATTTAGAAGCTGTATTCCGCTAGCTCGCTGAGGCCAAAAATCAAGATCAAACCCCAGACATGTCACTTCTTTAAGGACCAGCTGGAGTACCTGGGATCTGTGGTCGATGCCATAGGGCTGAGACCTCAACTAGCCAAAATGGAAAACTATTCGAAAAAAACTCTACCCAACAGCAAGCGGGATATACAGGTTTTTTGGGAATGGTCAGATATTACCGGCACTTAATCCCTAATTTTAGCTGTATTGGGGCCTACTATTCAAGTTATTAAGAAAGACACCACTTTTGAATGGAAGTAACAGCAGCAACACGCTTTTGATACGCTTTGAACTGCACTGATCAGCATGCCAGTGTTACATTGTCCTAATTTTGAAAAAGAATTCATCGTTTAGATGGATGCATCCCTTTCTGCTGTAGGGGCAATCCTATCCCAAAAAGATGATGAAGGAGAGGAACACCCCATAGCATATTGCAGCCGTAGCTTGAACAGCCATGAGCGCAATTACTTGTCACTGAGTGGGAGTGCTTAGCAGTGATCTACGCCTATAAGCAATTCTTGGTGTATCTGCATGGAGTGAAATTCAAAGTTGTCATGAATCATGCCTCACTACACTGATTATAAAATCTGAAAGAACTGGAAGGGCGCCTGGACCGATGGGCTCTTAAATTGCAAGCATACAACTTTAAGATTCTTCATCAACCTTGATTAAAACACCAGAATGCTGATTGTTTATTGAGATTGCCAACAATTGCAGTTACAGCGTAGGTAAGTGATATAATGTTTGACAAAATGATCTGTGTAAAATATGACGATGAACCGCCACAAGTGATCAAAGCATTAAACGAAATGAGAGCAAATAGCTTCCAATGGAATGGGGAACTATATAAAGTGGATCAGCAATTCCACGGTGAATTTTCCACGACCCTCAGTCCAGTCAGGAATTATTATGAGCGCCCACAAGGCAGTCAGACATGGGGGATGCGTAAGACAATGGAGTTATTGCGCCCTCAGTACTTTTGGGAAAGCATGAACTTTGATATGCTTGAAACCATTTCCTGTTGCCATCAGTGCCAAGTGGAGAAGCCATTCTGTCATTTCATATCAGGTAGTGAAACCACACTTTGTTTGGCATACTGTGTCCTTGGATGTTTTTGGTCCCTTTCCAAAAGGAGCTAACCAGTATAAGTATATCCTTGTGGTTATTGACCATTTGACCTGGTGGGTCAAAGAAAGGGCAATATGAGATTTAGGGGCAGTTACAGTGGCCAAGTTTGTGATGGAGTGTCTTATTCAGCAACATGAATGCCCTCAGTTTATTCTCACTCACAACGGAACTAACTTCAACTCGCATATCCTCCCCAAACTGAATGAGCTCATGGAAATCCACGGAGCTCTAACAGCCCCATATCACCCCAAATCTAACGTAAGGGTCAAAGGAGTGAATGGGACTCTTGTGAATATCATACAAAAATTAGTAATGGATCGACCATCTGATTGGATCTCCATTCTTTCCACTGTTGTGTTCACCTATAATATCAGTTACCATTCTGCCACAGGGAAAAGCCCATTCCAACTGCTTTACGGCCTGACACCCAGCTCTTCTGGTGTTACTTGATTTGTGTGTAGAAGACACCAGAGGTATGGAACCCCACTTTTATTTGAATAACCTTGCAAACATTCTGATCAAATTGCAGACTGAAGCATATTCCTTCAGCTTAGTGAAAAACGATTAGGACTCAGGCTGCTGATTAAGTACATTGTAGCGGGTTGGTGCAGTTCAAGGAAAGTGATATGGTTCTCTTCCATGACCAACATAGGTTTGGCCAGAAACACAAGTTGGCCAGCATCTAGATTGGGCCATTCAAAGTTATTGAAAAGACAGGTGTGGACGCATATACTATCAAGGACCCCACTAGCAGTCAGATCATCAACTGAGTTCATGCCAAGTTCCTATAAGTGTATAGGCAATAGAAGCCTTATAGTTCAGTCAAAAGGGGGGTAATGTCACAATTCTGATATGACTGGATGATAGCCCCAGTCGTTATGGCGAAATGAATAGGAATCCTCTGGAGCAAAACTGGTAATGGTAATTGAAGCTGCAAATTGAGGCAATATTGGGTTATTGGGAAATTGCCTTGAATTAGGTGATTATGAAATGAACAAATGAATAATTGACAGAGCCAATAAGATATGGCGAATAAAATTACTAAGCCATATGAGTTGTAGCATATAAAATCGCTACAATATATAGGTGAGATGAGATGATCAAGAGGGGTTGTTGTTGTAAAGTAAGTAAAAGTCAGCGGAACTAGAAGAAGCCGCGACATTAAGTAGATTGATTAAAGTTGTAGTGGGAGCTAGTGCTCCATACCTAATTATAAGTTTACTTTGTGTTCCAAGGGCAACGATCATCATATTGTTGTTCCTATTTGCTCAGTAATTTGAACCCTGTGCAAATTTGGCGACGTATCTCTTAGATATCACCAATTTATAATATTGTCAATTCTTAATTCAGTACTCCCCTGTCAATATCCCTAAAGGGAGTGATGTCAGATAATAGAGCATCAGACATAGTAGGAATAATATTAATTAAATGAACCTTTTAAGAGAATCTACATTTAAGCCTACAAAAGGAAAAACAGCCCCATCGATGCTCTATATAAATAAACATAAAAATGACAAGGCTCAATTTAATACCAAGAATTCTTCTGGTCTGACTTAGCCCAAGATCGCAACGATAGAATCCTGACTAGCTGAAGCATTGTATCATCAGAACATAAGGTGACTCTCCATTGGAAGGCTTACAAGGCTATAAAATTAAGACATAGCCTTAAAAGAGTACAAATCTGTAATCTACCCAGAGATAGACTAAATGACTATAAGTCCTATCTATATCAGTGACTTAAAGTACATTTCTTGCCTATAAAAAAGTATACTAAAAAGGCATTTGTGAAACCAGATGAGCTATCCCATGAGGACCCTCCCATTATATAACTCCCCTCAAAGATTATATTGTTCCCTAACTAAAGGGTTTTATAGTGTCCCTAGTATCATATAAATACCCCAAATTTAATTTTCAAATGCAGATAAACTTCTTATTCTAAAACTTTGTTTGTTTTTTAGTATTAGGTTCTAAAACTTTGTTTTGGTGACTTTGCTTTTATACGTCCCTTCACTCTCATATCATAGAATGGAAACTCTACTTGATGGGAACTATGCAAGACTTGGCCAACCACAAAATAAATATAATCTATTCTTTAGCTTAATATTTTGAAATTGTTGAATGTTAGCTGTTTTAGTAATAGCACCAAAAAGCCTTTAAAAAACAGAAACCCTTACGTAAACTGCATACCCATTTTACAGGTCTAGGTTTCCCAGAAAAGACATCTCATTGCTGAAGAACTTACACTTAAAGGATATACAAAGGTCCCATCCTGTGGAGGGCATCCATCACTATTTCCATATCTTTCAGGTGCTCATGGGAGGCGAATGGACTAGTTTGTCATCAATATAGGTGACAAAGCATGAAATTGTGGATTGCTAATAGTTTTGTCAATTAGAATCTGGAAAATCAACGGTGTGCTCTAAAGCTGAAGGACATCACCCTGAACTGAAACCCCACGCTTGATATGCCTAGTTGAGCCACTCCTGCCGTTCCTTAACCCTTACTTGATTGATTTGTGTTGACCAGGTCAGGCTTGGAAAAACCGAGACTTGGCTATAGCTTGAGCAATGGACTGTTCTAGGGACAGAGGATAAGTGTATGGGACTAGTATATTACTCACGTGTCCATATTTGACACAAGCTTTCATAGACCCATCACCTTTTGATCAAAGACAACAGGAGGAGGAAATGTGGGATAATTTCTTAATGATCCTGATTTCTCTAACATATCACCCAGCCATATTTATAAGGCTCTATCCTCCTCCCTAGTGCACGGGTATAGGGGGAGTTAATATTAACTAGATGCACAGTCAAACGGAATGTCAGACCATGATATGAGTGGGGTTAAAGTCAGGTTGTAAGGCTCATATCAAAAACATTAGTAAGGATTGAGGAATAGAGAGAAATATGGACGTAGGTTTATGAGGGAAGGGCAAGAGGCGAGATTGAGCTTAATAGAGCCTTAAGAGGCAGAGTGTTGACTAAAGGGATCTCCACTGAGACCACTATTATCAAGGGAGCGTTTATTGGAGGTCTAAATTAATGCTCAAATGCTGGAGCATCACCAGTTTACACCAATAACAACAGGCTATAGTAAATCCAGCACTGTGGAGAGGCGGTTGAGAAACAGAAGTCATAAACAAAGAAACAGCATTATATGCTGAGCAGTGTGGAATTTCATGGGTTTAGATGATGTATCAAGTATTGGAAGGGCATCATCTGTTTACAGGCCCATGGATTGCGCATTACTGAGATACATGAAGTTGCCAGCTGCTACTGTGTACAGGAGAGCTGAACTGAGACCTCGTGAGACCCAATGCGGAAGGTAAAGGGAAACAGAGAATAGTCCTCATATTCATTAGTGGGTGCCAAGAGTAATAGAGCAAAGGGATTACAATCAGATGCTAAGATAAGAATTGGTCTTTTAGCAGCTGATGAACAGATCTTCTTGTCACCCAAGTTACTGCTAATAATTCTTCCTGATTTGATGATAGAAAAGTTTTTGGACTAAAGTCAGCATAATCCCTCAGGAGAGCAGGAACCAGGTTTCAGAGACTAATGGGGCACATAGTAACCAATATGGATATCACTAATGTGGCATTCTTTTTTCAGAGGGCTCAGTCTGAAAGGGTTTAGCCATCTGTGATAATTTATCTATTGTTTTACAGGATGTATCACAGAGATTTGGAGAGTCTTGCTATCATGTACGCGAGACTTTAAATTATGTTTCCAATTGTGTCCACCTATGTTGAAACCTTGAATTTTTCTTAACAATGGCTGTTCCTAAGCATACTGATGCTTTTCATAACCTCTGCTGGCAATCAGGACAAGTCTGAACCTTTAAAAGTAATTCTACATTTGGTTTTGTAGGCACAAAATTAAATTACATAGAATAAGATTCTGTTAAATAAATTTATTTTTATTTAAGAAATATAAACAATGTATATAGTACATATTGAAGATATGAGCTGTAAAAATTAGGCTTGATTTTAGATCTAGTCAGTTTCTTTTCACAAATTAACTTTGTTTTGTATTGGTTTCATGGTGGGAAGAGTCCAAAATGCTGATTTTCTATGATCTACTGTGTTTCTTCTGCAGATTATACTAAGGTGCTCTTGCTTGTTTATGAATATTTAGCTTCTGTTCTGAGCCATTGTGGCTCCTGTGGTTCCCATGATTCTTTTTGCTCTAGTGGCTGCAACTCTACTTTGGTCGTCTCAATTGAGTTTGATTTAAAAAATTGGTTCACTCTTTGAGATTATAAATATACTCATTTCATTGAGTTTTAAAAATGTGATTCTCTTTTCAGAAGAGTCTTGATTATTCAGCCATTTGATAATAAACCTAATGTTATAAAAGTGGGTTTTTGGGGGCGTAATTTGTGACAGCAGGCGCCTATCCTTTCTAACTGACATCTATACTGGTGCTTCATCTGATGATATATTGACCAGGTGTCAAAACATTATGGCAGTCAGGGGATATATAATGGCCTCCATCATCAGGAATTTTAAACTGATCAAAGCATATAAAAGGCTTGAGAGTTTTGAAAATTATTTTATTCTGACTTTACTAGGAGAGAATTGATCATTATATTGCCTATATATGAGAGTACTGACATCAGTATTAAATAAGATGTGGTTTTCTGAAAAGGTCTTTCCATAGTGCTAGGAATGACCACTTTAGTTTAGCCTTTCTCAACATTCACATACCCAAGACGAGACCTATGTAAAGTCTTTATTTTCTGCGCAGACTTAGTTCTATGTGATGTGTTAGCATCCGTCCTTGATAGAGTAATGGGTTCCTCTTCTCAAGGAAATAGTTGCAGGTTTCTGTCCAGATAGCCTATAACTTTTAGGCTATCTTCTGCGCATATGGTAGAGCATCACTTTCTGTCCCACTCATATATGAGCAACTTAGGTCTTTAGATACTCTCTTTGGTAATCTCCTTTAATTTACTTCACATTTTTTCTGCATATCTTCAGCTGAATATTGACTCTCTTCTCCGCTAAGTTAATTTGATATCTTCCTGTAAGTAATTCTCCTATCCTCGTCCATCACAGGGGCTAAAAATCTTAGTGCTCAGCTTCTCTTCTGTATTAAGCTTTTAATGGTACATGACAATAGTCCTTGGTAGCTTAACTAATAAGTGGAAAGGGGTTGATGGCAACAGGACGGTGCATCTTGATCATGGTTCACTGTATTCTTCTATAAGATTGATGTAAAGTTTCCATTTATCATTTACAAGCTTCCATTGCTCAAAGGTATGTATGGCGTGATAAACTGCTGCTTAACTCACACTAAGCCCGTCAGGTTTTTCACAACATAGGAAAAGAAGTAACATCCATTAATGGAATATAGCTTCTGAGAGCATGCATGGCAATTGACTAATTGGTTGTATAAAGGGTTCACAGTAACTATGGAGGAAAATGGTTTAGATGCAATTTCTTGTACCCACTTGATGATGTGGTGAAATGCACCCTCAATAAACTTATCCTCGCTAGAAAACTTTAGAAATGGGTTTACAACGTTGATTGAAAAACTTTAAAATGTCGCGCTTGAAGGTACAGATTGAAGCTTGAACTCCTTTGAGTTGTTTCTTAATGAGAGCATTGAACATAGAGCTCCAGAGATAGACTGATGTCGTCCAACATTACCTTAAAGTAGACTCTCTCCTTTATAAAACTTGTATGTCTTCTATAGACTTCTGTGGCCTATTTTACGGTGTCCTTGTATGATTATCGCCATTTTTTTAAATTTATAAAGTAACCAGTTCTCATGTACAAGTTTGTCCATCTGTTCCTCTCTGAACCTCGTTGCTCCTTAAACAGTTTTTAGGATATTTTCACCGCATCATCTTCTTCCCGTTCCTCTTCTGGTCTTCCTATTAGTTTTCTAGATCTGGTTTCTTTTAGTCAATTACAAGTGGAAAAAAAGTAATGACAACTAGCTATCAACGTTCAGTTACTTCTTTTCAGTTTAGTTCTAGATCACAAAGTTTTAACCCTGCAGCTGAAAACCCAACTGCAAGTCTTCCATAGGGATCCTTCATGTATATTGATCATCTCAGTGAGGCATAATATTTAATTATATTAAAGTTTATGTTGTAAACAAAAGTTTGGAATAGGCATACTGCTTTGAAAGGAAATAGATATTTGCAGTCTGTGGCTGTATAATTGAGCTCTGCTCTGGTAAATGTCTGAATAAAACTCTAAAGGCTAATATAATCCTTCTTCATCCAACTGAGGTAAGATGGCGCCCATACCCACGTCGCTGAAATTGGGTATATGCAATTGGATTTTGAATTCTGAGTGTCAGCATTGGGGATTCCACCAACTTCTGCTTGAGTTGGTTGAAGATATCATCTTGTTTTTGTTCCCATTTGAACAGCACTCCTTTGTTAAGCAGGTATATGAGTGGCTAAGAAAAGTTTACAAAGTTTTTACTCAAATTTTTGGTATTATCCTACAATGCTAAGAACACCTGGACATATCTCATGCATCTGGAGGAACTCATCTTAGCAATAGCTTCAACCGTACCTTGCTGAGACATGATTCCTCTTTATTTTCCTCATTAATGAGGAATCTAAAAGACTTATTTTCAGAAATGACATTTGCTTCTCTTCAGCTTGAAGTTGTTCTTTAAGGCGATAAAACCCTCTCTCATATGTGTGCCAGATTAT
Organism: Massospora cicadina; assembly: GCA_022478985.1. Classification (NCBI taxonomy): domain Eukaryota; kingdom Fungi; phylum Entomophthoromycota; class Entomophthoromycetes; order Entomophthorales; family Entomophthoraceae; genus Massospora; species Massospora cicadina. The sequence continues at coordinate 185,279 of JAKSZP010017135.1, forward strand.
TTTAAATACCTTGCTAACACCATAATGAGCCTAATCAAATGAGAACACTAAACATATTTGTGTCTCCATAAACGATCCACTATTTGCTGGAATTTATCCAGGGCTTTGAACAAGCCATGTAGCATACGTTTTAGTTCATACAAGCCTTGGCTGGTATTAGCGCTCTTCTTTTGGTCTTTTGATGAAAGCTCCATCTTCCAGTATCTGATTACCAGTACATAGCGAGAAGTAGCGTGATCCTCTGAGTTGTTTCAATGCATATTCAATGCGTAATAGTGGATATGAACTTTCTTAGTCAGGTGTCAATTCTTCTGGAATTTAAAGTACTCATCTAGTCCAATCTCTCTTACTCACTAGATGGATGAAAAACGTCCAAGGACTCTTAGAGGGACGTACCATACCTTCATACAGAAGCTGTTGTAAACCTTTAATGTGACTCTTTCTTTGCTCTTGATTCAACGGTGGGCCTTTGAACAAGTTTAATATAGAACTTTAGTATCATCTTGCGATTTTCTCCCTTGCACAAGTCATAATCGTTGGGTCCACTACTAATTATCTGAATACTGATTCAAGAGCTCGTTGATTTAAAAATTTCTTCTTAAGTAGTTGGTTCTTATAGCCTTACCTTGTCAATAACTGCAATGGCATATACTGATTTAACGTTATCGTAGTGTTATATATCACTGTGGGTATGTTTGCCTTTCTTGATTTGAACAAGGTGCTTGACAATGTTTCCAAGTTGGACTTTGACTTCCCCTTATATTGTTGAATCATACAATCCAGGCACCCTCTAGTTTCCTAATCTCTGTCTCATTAAGAGAGGTAGATCTTAAATTTTCCTGTTCTGGGATAATGATACAATGTTGACCAGCATAACCTTCTAACTTTCAAATATAGGGTCCATCTCTTCGTTGGTTTACAAGGGCAAAAAAGACTCTTCTACTGTTGGTGTTATTGCTTCATTACTATCATCCTTAGTATATAACTGACTGAGTACATGGAATGTTTGGTTTCACCTAGAATACTTGCTTCTTACGCTCCTCCTTTTCCTTGTCTTGGATTACAAGTGGCTTTTGGTAATCGAGTATACTGAATGAACACTGATTAAAATTTACTTTAACCTCTAAAAATCAAAAAGTAACTGCGGACTATGGGGATATTTTTTGATTTTCCAAGTACTCAGTTGAAGAATACAAGCAAATGCGTCCAACTCTGGTATAGCAAGGAATAAGCTCCTAGTGCTTAAGTTGACTCAGGAATGTAAGTTCTGACTTAGACTGATAATCCATTTCTGCTGCAGTTTTTAATCTCTTCATGAGCTAGGAAGACATGATGTTGACTGGAGCACAGGTATTTAGTACTGATAGCACTTTTACTTTATGTATGGTGACTTCCACTTTTTGTGATACTTTTAACATCAGTAATGACCACGGTAATAAGGCAATAACTTCTTGACTATATCCACTTAACTCTTCAGAAAGGCAGGACTATTGTAAGCCTTGGGTGACTCACAGCTTATAATTACAATCTTCTTGAACTTAGTTTCTTATATTCTCACATCCAATTAATTGCTATGATCTGAATGGGCTTCTGGTTTTAACCAAACAAGACTGTTCTGAAGGCTCAAAACTCTCTTGGTCAGTTCTTGGTTAGACGGGCAGAACCACTTTACTTGGGTTATGATTACATAGTAGCTGATATAACATGCCAACCAGATTATCTTCAACAATCCCATTAGTGTGGTGTGCGACCCAATTGACTGACCCTGTGACATCCTATTTAGGTTTTTTAGTATAAGACAGTTCCTCCAGAAGTTACCTTCTTTCTGACAGCTGTTACATTTATACTTTATGTTATTTAGGCACCTCTATTTGACTGGTCAGATAGCTTTTTAAGCTATCTTTAAAGCTCTGAGGAACGTAAACAGCCTTATAAAACAGGGCGCCGTAGCTAATGGTTCTGATGTCTTGACTCCATCTTAGATACAGCTTAAACATCAATTAGAGCCTACAATTTGGCTTTCAGGTATTCAAAAGGTTTCACGGCCAAGGTCATATGCATCAAGAATTGAGGGTGTAACTTGAGCAAACTAGGCAATATATTCTTCGCGGTAACCAAACTTAAAGCTTTAGTTTTACAAAGCTGTTTGGCTTTGATGTAATACTGGTTTGCGTAATCCACGAATGACTCAAACATGACCAGTTTTATGGCTAGATATTCTTGCTTCATGCTTTAAACATCCTGTGCTTTTGAACTTGGCAATAATAATTTCATTGACTTTGGCCCAAATGTGGTGGGGTTAGTGTGGCTTAAAGAAACTCCTTTGCTTCTCTGCTCATTCATTCATGAAAATAACGAACTTTCTGCTTGTCTTTAGATCTTTACATGCTGTTATTAATAACTAAAGAAATCTGGATATACCTACCTCACCAGAATATAACTTGGTTTGAAGTATGGTCTGAAACTTGGGATCCTCTTTAGATTCAATTTTTAGACAGGTTGCAAACCATTGCTGGTTTGTTGGTGATGGGAGTGCGTTCTACCGAAGTGACTAGCTGTCTGAGTGATGAAGACGCCATATTGCATATTATACACATCTTGACTCAAAAGATATAACTGTCCTCACAATGTATACAGCTTAGGGTTAGCTGTGTGTTTAAACTTTGTATAAATACATTGTTCTCCCTTATAAAAAATCCACCTTATCTTACAACTATTTCAGTCCAGCTCTCTAATCCTTCCTTGCACTAATGGTGGTCTGATTCTTCCTATCTCAATTGTCAAATGGGCTACTTTCTGCAAACTATTAAAGCAACTTGTACATAATCTCAAGTATTTATCTTCTGGAAGTTCCTCTATATGGTATAAAACATGGTATCGTCAAAGAACATTTCATAATCACTTGAAAGTGCCCCATGTAGTGAACACCAGCTATTAAGAAACTGACTCGCTTACTCGGGGGTGCTGATTGAAAGGGTTGAGCCAGTTGCTATAAGTTGTTTAGTTGTTCACAGGGTGCATCAATAAGCAATTATGAGAGTCTTATTCCCTTGTATGTGTGACTTTACTCGTGTTTCCAAGAGTGCCCAACCTAGTTAAGTTATAAAACATTATTTGATGATAGCTGTTCCTAAGCACACCAGAGCTCCTCTCCACCATGCCAATAACAAAACAGGTAATTCTGAACCTTCAACAGAAATTCTTTAGTAATTTGGCATTATTAGCACCTTAAACAACGAAGATGATTATGTGAAAGAAGTTAATATAATTTATAAAAATTTGCAAGTATTTGTTTTAATTAGAAAATATGGCGTCTTTAAAATATGACCTAGTGTATAACAAGTCACCTTCTTCTCTTAGAGGGCTCTGTACTTGTAACTTAGTTTAGAGGTCAGCGGAGTTCATATCCTTAGCTCTCTCCTATCTATTGGGTTTCTTCTGCAAATTATTCTTTTGGGCTATTGCATGATTTTAAATGTTTGTTTTCGGTTTCAAGCATGATAACAGCTCCTGTGGCCCCCATGGCTCTTTTGACTACATTTGCACTTTGGTTTTTCAGACAAATTTTTTAGAAATATTATCAATTTTAGATTAGAAAATATGTTTAATAGTTGGAGTCATTCAAAATGGAGGCTTTCTTTGGGTGGGTTAATGGTAATTTGCCCATCATTGGCAGGTGACCCAAAAGCATAAAAGAGGGCTTTTCTGGGTGTCATCCGCAACATCAAACACATACTCTTTTTGACTAGTATCTATACTGGTGCATCCTTTGATTTCATGGTTACCAGCTGTCAAAAAATTTCAGTATTCAGGGGACATATAAAAGCCTCTTTCATAAAATTTTAGAGCAGTTTGAAATCTATAAAAGGGGTTCAAGTTTTCATAATAACTTATATAGAGAGATTTTAGAAAGAAACTTACTGTTGTTCAAACTGATTATAGGATTAGCACTATTAGTATTAATAACATTATCAAAACTGAGGTTTTCAAAGGGGTCTTTTTTAAGGCAATGAATTAAACCCTTTAGTTGAGCTTATTTACAGTACTATAAACTTTAATAAACAAAAAAATTAGTTTTCTACAAGGAGTAGACTGTCATATAATATTCTAATAGGGTGGGGGCGATGCCTTGTTAAGTTTGAATGCATTAAAATGAACTGCGTTATCACCAAAAAATTATTTTAAATCTTGGTTTCTAAATTCTTGTTTTAGAAGTTTGAAATGTCTTTTGTTTGTTCGATTCTGTCTTAGCATCTGCGGCATTTTTTAAAGCGTAGAAAGCCCATTGTTAACCAATTTATTTTCAAAAGTCTGCTAGTATCAGCTTGTAATTGAATTCCTCTCACCTAGGGCAACTCCAGTTATCAAATTTTATACCACCAATAATGGTCCTGGTTGAGCTGTTTGTTTGATAGAGGAACTAAACTTAGTACCATAAACTTGATATATCACTGAAGTCTTAACAGAGGTGTTTTAACTTTAATAACTAACAGTCTGCTAATTCAGTAATAATAGCATCTTTAGGCTTAAGAGGTGGTTATGGGGTGGTGTGGTTCAAACAGGGGAATAGCTGCCACCCATCTTTTATCCAAGATATTACACAGGTTATTTATCTTGGCATGAGGCAGTGCATTAGGATTTGTGCCCTTCTTTGTTCTAAAGGAGATGAAAAGTCTATCTAGATTGATAACTAAGGCCTGAAACCTTAAAAAGCCATACTGGAAAAATTCAATGGTACTTTGACAAAAGAACATGGTGGTTATGAGAAAAAATCAGCCTCAATTCATCACATTATACCAAAATCATAAATTTTATCAATCCCCGCGTGTACTGAAAATGAGGTGGATGAAGCTATTTGGCCTCAAGCTAAAGCAGCTACTAGAGACTGGACTACTTAGCCTTACAAAATTCTAAGGGCCTCTTCCTTGCTGCTAATCCACAAGAGCATGAATTGGGTCGCTATGTTGTATCACTAGCTAAATTTTGTCACTGAAAGATAGTCACTTCATGGAAAAGTGGAGCGCAGGTGGATACTGGGGGTAATGCTCTAAGCTTAAAGAAGAGGGAAAAGTGGGCGATAAGCATGAAACAACGCCCTAGGGTATCTCTAGTATTTTCAGATAAATATCTGAGTTAAAGAACACCCTAACTTGACCCAGAGCATCAAGGTAAAGAATCCCTGAAATCTTAGTAAGTTTGTGTAGGAATTAAAACGAATATTGATTAAATAAATAGCTGAACACTGAGGAGTAGGCTTTGGTGTAGGAGCCAGTTTTGATACCAACAGTAGGTATTGACCAGAAATTTAAATTAAGTCTGACATTACAATAAGGGTTATAACCAAGTTTCATATTATAATTCTTAAAAAAGAGGATGGATTAGACAGAAAATAACTCTGGATTTTTTTGATTATAGGTGAGTATATGATAAAAGCAAAAACAATTCTCAACTGTGATGCTAAAATATAAGGAGAGTTTGTGATAATTGAACAATTATTATATACCTATCTGGGCTGAAAATTTATTATCTTTTCAATGAGATCAAAATTGTTTGAACTTGGTCAGACTTAGTTACCTTGTACCTAATACATTTTCTAGATTTTTGAACAAAATTTCTCCCAATAATTCAGCTGGTTTTGCACCATTAGCTTCATGTTGACTGGTAAAACCAGAACCCATTTTTTATCAATGACCTTATATAGATCACTTTTGTCTCTCAAGGGTTCAAGAAATACTTCCATTTTCTTCAGAGGCTTAGTCTTGGAGGGATGGTCTACCTGAAGCAATATATCACAAGCTGTGACATCACTCTCCACTCTTGGATGAGGTTCTACTCTTCCTGAAGGGACATTGGCAAGGCAAAATTATTTTGGGAGGCATCACCTTCATAACATGAAAGGAGGCTTGGGAAGTAAGACTTACGCCATCAGGGAACCTTTCATGAAAGTTGCAAATCATCTCCTGAGCGTTTAAGATGCCTATATGAGACACCCAGATGTACTCAGTTTTATCATAGCCTTTCCAGGACACCAATTACTGGAGGTGACGTCTTGATAGTGGGAGGTGAGGATGGTATACATTTCTATCGGGCTCATCATCTACTATCACTAACTCAGGGTTGGAAGGCATAGGACCAACATGTGGAGTCAGAAGGCATTCATGGAGGGTGCTAAACGCTTTGATGGAGGGAGGTAGATAGACTTGATACGCTGATGGGCCAACATTTCTCATGATCTTGAAGGGTCCTACATAATTAAGGCCTAATCTTCAAAAGGATTGCTTAAGTTATAGGTTCTTGTCATTAGCCATGACCAAGTTACCTGTCTTGTACTCAGGGCCCTATTGGCGCTTTCAGTAAGCATCCGCTTTCTAGATTCTCACAGCACCAATAAGATGTTTCTTTTACAGCATGGTTTATGTCTCTAAGCTCTTTTTGCGCGCATTTTCAGCAACAACTGTTGGCTCTAGCCTTGTATTTAGGTTAAGGCTGGGATTGTAGCTATAGTTTGCAAAAAAATGGAGAGGTGCCCGTTGAAGTATGATCTAAGTTATAAGTGAATTGCGCCAGTGTTAGAGGAGGCTTAAATGTTCTGTTCTGAGTTTGTATATCTACATGAAAATTTGCTCTAAACCTTGTTCAACCCTCTCTTTCTGTCAGAATGAGTATGTAATGATGTGGACTGGCAGGAGCAAATTCTAAGATAACCAGAAGAGTTGAGCTAGTTAGGGTAAGCTGGGGCTCCTAATGATGCAACTGGGGAAATCTTAGTGAAACATGGGTGAGCAGCTAACACCAGAACCCAGAGAGGTACATTAATCAGGTCCCGTAGTGAACTGAAAGAAGTGCGGGAAGGTAGTGATGACTGTGACGACCTGCTCTCGCAGGTATCTACCACCCCCTGAGGGGAGAATATGGGCAGGAAGGGGGTATGATTTGAGCATAGCGCCTGTCAAACAGCCTCCCACAAGCTGAGATTGCGCAGGTGCAGACCCCTAAACAAGGAAGGGGCAATCCTGGTTGGCTGCACTTTTGTGCACCTGCTTACAATAGATTCCTTGGTTTGCTGAGTTGGCCTGAAGCTCAGCTAGCTGTAAGGTTGGTTAGCATAAGCTAGCTGGGGTGAACAGATCATATAAGAAAGAGATATCAGATTTGAAAGGAGTCCAAAACTTCCTGGACAAAAAATGGCCAAAGAGCACAGTTCCACTAAAAAAGCAGGTGACAAAGAAGGGGTTTGGCTTCCCCCCTCAGGGGCCTTAAACCAGGGGGCATTAGTCTTGTCTTTCGCAAGGGGGATGAAAGGCTTATCTCCTGACCTAATTGGTGCAGGTGAGCTGCCAAGTACTTAAACAGGGCGGCATATGTCAATTTAGGGTGTAGAGTGAGATACTTCTAATTGCGGTTGGGCCCAAATTTGGTGGTGCTTAGGTTCGTGAAGCCCTAGTATGGTGGGGAGTACCCCAGGCCTTCATCCCACAATAGTTTCCTGCGCTAGGAGCCCCTTGGGGCTTTTTAAAAATCAAAATTAAACAGCAAAGCTTCCTAGAACTGAGCTGTGAATTGAGTGTTGCAATCTCTGATAATTTCCTTTTGTATGCCATGTAGGCAGAAGATGTGGTACTGTAAACTTTTGGACGTTTACTACACAGGTTGGTTGTTGAGTAAAACTACAAACACAAATTGTATGGTGACAAATAGTAGGTTGAGTCTTCAAAATAAGTGGCAACAAATCCACTCTGGTAATGGTAATTGAGAAAAACAACTAGGGACTTATTTTCCCTTTAAGCTTCAATTTAGAAGTAAATATAAAACTAAGCTGCAGTTGAATTCTAATTTTTTTAAAAAAAATGCTAGGGGTTTTTATAGGCAGAAGGCGGACAACTTTTCAGACAATTTTCTGAATATCAACTGATTAGTCCCCTGAAACATCTAACCCTTGGGATTAACTTCCAATGGTAGCGAATAACTTCATCTTAATTAATCACCAGTAGTGTAACCTTTTATGGATTGGCAACCATCCTCATGTTTTAGGAACCATACACAGATAGTCTGTGGCCGTATTACCTGATTACTACTACTAGCTACTGCCAAAAAAAGCGTTAAAACGCTTCAGTAGCTTTGTTAAAATGACCCTAATCATTCAGCGCCTCTGCTGTAACGATTCATTATAGCAATCTAACTATTGGCAATCATGCCCTCATCGAATTACATAATTATTATTGGTGGGCGTGATGATGGACGATATATTAATCAAAACAATTGACAGATTATGTCCTTTAATAAATTTCAACTGCTAATTTAGTTGGGGATGATCCCATTTGAAATAGTAAATGGTATCCATCATTGAATTAGGTCCTTTGATTAATTACAACTAGTAATTCTAGTTTGGGATGATCCATGACAAAATATTAACCAAAACCAACCATCAGATTATATCCTTTGATATTTATGACAAATAATTTAGTTGGCAACCATTGCCAAACAAACGGTTGCTTTAACAACTATCAAGTTTAATTGGCAAGTAAGATGGATAGTGTGGTCAACCAAATTTCCAACACATCCCCCACTTGACCAAGATTACCCAGAGAGACAGTTTTTCAGAAGCACTTGCTACTTCACAAGACTTAACTAACAAGCTCAGTTCAGAGGTACATCTAGCATACTCGATTATCTCATTAGTTCAGAGGTCTCCTTCTTGCTGCTGCCTCTGTTGAATGTGGTCATATGGCCTCATGCCATACCAGGACTATTTGGCCTCAACGCCAGCCATAGCCTGGAAAGCCTTTACTCCCCCATGTTGGGTTCTCCGTTTGCAATCAGAGCGGATCTTCTTCATTTTATAGGCATTACATACTTTAGCGCCTCAGGACTAATTCTGATGGACCCAATTGCAACCTGAGCTGGCCCTGCAGATGATAGAATGGAACAATGCCTGATGGTTTTGAGTATAAGTAATTAAAATTTCATCATTCTTTTTTATATATTTTCATTATTATTGGATTATTTTCCTTTTTTATGGTTTTCTTCTGGTGTTTAATTATTTTATCATTTTATATATATATTCTTTTTAGTGCCAATTTTTTAAATACTTGCTATGAACTTGGTTAACTATACTACCATTGTGGATATTTTTGATTGTATAGGCATCTGTTGCTGATTTAGAAATTACTTCAAAGGGACCTATCCACAAGGCATCCAGCTTATTTCGTTGGCCAAATCCATGTGTATCACAATATGATACTTTATCCCCAATTTTAAATCTTCTTATGGGTGATCATTTATTATCATCATATGTTTTAGCTTAGATCTTTTTTAAAGGGTTTCAGCAAACGCTTGGTTTTGTAAATCAATCATAATATTGGCTAATCAATTTAAATATTGGTCTGGACTCATCCCCAAAGTTAATTCCAATGAAAAGTATAGAATTTGTGGTAGGCGGCTTTTCCTCCATATAGCAATTTGAAGGGTGTTTCCCAGTTGAGGAAAGATAGCTCACATTATAGGAAAATCTCACTGAACTTAAGTATGAAAGCCCAAGTAGATGGTTTTCTGCAATAAACTTTTGTAACGTTGCAGCTAAGGTAGCGTTCTCTCTATAAGCTAGTCCATTCATATTTGGCTGGTATGGGACATATACAACCCCCTTGATTCCCATCAATTCATTCAATTGGGGTATGACAAAGGAGGTAAAATTTGTTCCATTATCATTCAGGATCACTTGAGGGCAGCCATGATGATATATCACTTGATCCAAAATAGAATTGGCAGTATTCATTGCATTGGCCCATACCATAGCCTTAGTTTCAATCCATTGGGCCAGGTAATCAATTGCAACTATGATATATTGCATTCCTCCAGTGCTTGTAATTAGAGGTCCGTAACATCAAAATGATACTGTATGCCAGGAAATCCTGGTCACACTAAACAATATCCAGCCACATTTTTGTGTGGCTTGTGGAGATGAGACTCTGTACAACAGGAAAGAAAATCCGCTGTATCATAGTTTAATGATATCCAATAGTAATATTGGAGAATATGCTCTAGAGTCTTCTTGAGGCCACCATGGCTGTCAACTTTGTGAATGGTGCAAATTATTTCCATTTATTCAAATAATTTTGGGAACAGAAGTTTTTTATCATTCACTATTTTTGATAGCTGTCTGTTCTTTTGTTCTGTTCCCTCCATGGCTTTTTTAACACCATTTGAACTTCTGGTGGCTTGTCCTCCAACTCTCCTTTCACCATTTGTTCGAATAGATCATCAGCACAATCATGTACTGCAATAACTGCCGGCAATCTGGATAATCCATCAGCATTTTGGTTTTTGTCCCTGGCACAATGTTTGATTTCATAGTCATATGCCCGTAATTTCAAGGCCCATCGTGCTAGTCTTCCCTCATGTTCTTTTAAATTATGCAAACAATGGAGATATGCATGTTTAGTTACAACCTTAAAATGCGTCCCATAAATATACACACAAAATTGCTTGCACGCATAGATAACTGCAAGACATTCACACTTGGTGACTGTATAATTCCTTTTAGCCTTGCTTAAGGTACGGCTGACATATGCCACTGGGTGTTCTTCACCTTGTTTGTCCACTTGACTAAGTACGGCACCTTTTGCCATGAGTGATGCAGTTGATTGTATAATATACAGTTAATCAAAATTTCTGATATTTGAGTATTGGGCTGGTCGTCAAGTATTGCCGTAAATTGTCAAATGCTCCTTGGGCCATTTTATTCCATTTGAACCCTTTTTTCAGATCCTTAAGCAGATGGAATAATGGATCCACTATTTTTGCAAATTCATTAATAAAACGGCGATAATAACTGACCATTCCTATTAAAACTTTTTATATAATGAACACCTTTTGATAATGACAACCGCTCAATAACATCGCTTTTTTGTTTTTGAGGTTGTATCCTATCCACATTTATAACGAAGCCCAAATGTTCTAGCTGCTCCATAAAGAAGTAGCACTTTTGGGTCTTGATTTTAAGATTGGCGGCAGTTAATTTCTTAAAACTTCCTCTAAGTGTTGTAAGTGTTTAGTGATTGTTCAACTAAATACATTAATATCATCTAGATAGACTAGAGCACAGGACAATTTGAGGTCACATAAGATTGTATCCATAGCCCGTTGAAAAGTTGCAGGTGCATTACATAAGCCTTAGGGCATCCACATAGGTTGGTAAAGCCCTTGTGCCGTTATTATGGCACACTTCTCCTGGTCCCCAGGTGACATATCAATCTGCCAATACCCGAGATGAGGTCCATCATTGAAAAGAATTTAGCCCCACCTAACTGATCAATGCGTTATCGATTTGCGGCAAGGGTAAGAGCCTTTTTTTGTGATTTTACTAAGATGGCAATAGTTGATTACAACCCAACTTGACCTATCCTTTTTTTGATGATTAATATCAGACTATCCCATGGGCTGGATGAAGGCATAAGCGATCCATGCTCCAACAACTTTTCTATTTCTTTGGCAAGACTGCCTCAGCTGCTCAGGACCTTCGAATAGGTCTCATTCTAATTGGGGCAGCTTCCCCAGTGTCAATTTGATGGAGTACGTTTTCTGCGCACCCATTATCATGGTCATTTTGGGCGAAAAAGTTTGATATCATTTAAATATAGCCAATACTTCATTTTGCTGATCTTTGGTTATTCCTGATAAATGCTCCCAAGAGATTAATGCATGAAAGCATTTAGCTGAATCAGGTAATCCCATTTCATTTGAGTCCCCAAATTCGTGGAAGGAATGGAGCTCTGTTATAGAGATTAACTGGGTGAATGCAACTACTTGATTTTGCTTGATTATCATCGGTGTTTTTCCCAGATTGGCTAATAGAATAAGAATTTCCCCAAGACCAGGAATTAGGATCCCTGGAGCTACTTAAAGTTTAATTCTTGATATTCGCCAGGGAGCCTTAATTCCTATATATAATTGCTCAGGAATTTTCAGAGTCAGTCCAGTATTGACCACTGTCTGCATCCCAGATGGTAGGTTTAATTCCTTTTATACTCAGATTGGGATCCCTCAGTTTTCATCACGCATTTTGTTAAAGGGTGGATCTTCTTCCCAACTAGTTTATAACCAATGGGAAAGATGCCATCCTTATATATCACGTTTATAAAGTTATTTCTCTGAGTGAGGGGGGCATCCCCCTTCCAATGATAGATCAATGGTAGTGTCTGGACCAAGATGTCATAGTATCTGCCTCAAAGTCACACTTTACTCCATACTTCCGCATGAAGTCTGTGACAATGAGAATATCATAATTTTGATTAGGTAGAACAATTTCTGGCTCAGATACAGCTACAGATCTAAAACGAAGAGGTAAGGCACTATAAGCCCCACAGGAGGTAGTAGGGTTTGGCCCAGCAGTACCATACTGCTTTCAAATTACTATATCTGGCGAAATCTTTAGACGTTTTACCAATTTGGTAGACACAATATTTATAGGTGCACCACTATCAATAATAACCCCTACTTCTACTCAGCTAACCGAAATTTCAGCATAAGTACACTCAGAATGGTGGGAAATGTTGTTTACTGAATGTATAGCGGCATCAGTTGCTAAATCCAAAATGTGAATAATTTTGGGCCAATATATCAGGACGTGAATCCTTTATGGTAGTGATAGGAATTGAAAAGTTAACGTCTTCCAAATTCATCTTTAGCAATTCATCTTGGTCATCAGCGTTTTGGGCCTTTTTTAACAGTTGGGGAGTGTAAAGTTGGGCAACTTCTGATATAATTTCAGGATTAATTGCATTTGCAATTGATCACATTATAGGGTGGATATTCGGATCTGTGCTCCTCTGGGGAGAATCATGAACAAGTTCATCTACAAACAGGTCGGAGGTATTAATTTCATCAAACTTGTCTGGGGGAACTAGGCAATTTTTGGATCTAGATCATTTCTCATCTAGACTTCAGGGCCTTTTCCCGACTTCTCATAGGTATTGTCTTCCTGAACAAAGTTCACACTTTTTGGTTTCTTAGTCCAGCACTGGGCAGCATAGTGTCCAGTATATCCACATCTGTTACCAGTAATGCGTGGGGCATTACTAGACTTTTTCAGACCATTGAGGTTTTTCCCCTTTTGATTAAGGAAATCCTTTTTAGACTCAGGATTTTTTGCCAAATTTGAATTAAAAGGCTGTTGTTGTTTACACTTTAATTTGTTGCATCAAAAGTGGAAGCCAATTCTTTCAGGTTCTCCACCATTTGAGAAGTAGTGCTACTACTGGTGAAGGTTGATTTTAAGATTCGGTGTAAATCCTGATAGGGTCATAGTGCTGCCTTCATAGCAATGCAAGCATTAATTTCGCTCTTTTAAAAGCTCCCATCAGGATCTGTGCTTCTTTTTAAAAATGGTCGGCAAATTCTCCTAAGATTTCATCTTTTCAAAATTGTATTCCCATGAACTCCTGCTTTTGGTTAGCCATTCGTTCAGGGCTTCCAAATTTCTTCATTATTTCTTTTTTTGCCTCATTATAGGACCAATTTTCCCCTTGCAAATGGGTTAATACCAAGTTTAAACAAGTGGTGTCTAAACAATTGATAACAGTAACAGTAATTTCGCGATCACTGCAAATTAACATGGTCATATTGACCACAATCTGAAGAAAGCTGTGGCATTATCCCAATGAAAGGGTGGCAATTTTGGGGTGGGCCAAAATTCCTCAGTTTCCACATGCTCAGTTGTAGGACGAGTAGTGCAGCTAACCATTCTAGCGCCTGTTGGTGTGTTGTCAGGGGTCATTGCTGAGATAGCAGCATAGAAACTTTCCATATTTTGAGTAGGCTGAATGCTCCCTATATTACTTTCATCTTCTTATAAAGTCCTGATCCCCAATCTCCATTTCCACATGAATACAAGTACACTTATGTTTTTCCCATTCTAGTACTTGTTTCTGGAGCTGACTATGTTTTCCCCATAATAACTGATTCTTTACAGCCTTGGCTTGAAGTGCTACTTTGAGCAGGAGTAGCTTCTTCTCCACTTTGGAATATTGTTGCTCTAACTCAGATGTTTTTCCGAATAATTCATTATTAACTTCTGTGACAATGTTGACATCTTCTTCCACCTTTAAAATGCAATTCTCCATTTGAGATAAGTTGGCCTGAGCCGCTGACATTAGAGTGGTCTGATTCACACTCTCCAGCTCAGTCCACAACCGCTAAATCTCTCCCTGCACTAATAACATGGTGGTACTTCTTGACAAGAATCAACTACACCCCCTGTAGTGAGCACCAAGTGGAAACTTTTGGGACGTTTAATGCACAGGTTGGTTGTTAAGTAAAGCTACAAACACTAGTTGTATGGTGACAAATAGTAGGTTAAGTCTTCAAAATGAGTGGCATCGAATCTACTCTGGTAATAGTAATTAAGAAAAACAACTAAGGACTTATTTTCCCTTTATTATTCAATTTAGAAGTAAATATATAAACCTTATTGCAGTTTAATTATGCTTTTTACTCGAAAATGTTAAGGGCTTTGTAGGCAGAAGGCGGACAACTTTTGAGATAATTCTCTGAAAAACAACTGATTAGTTCCCCAAAACTTCTAACCCTTGGTGATTAACTTCCAACAGTAGTGAATATCTTCATTTTAATTAAATTCCAGTAGTGTTACATTTTATGGATTGGCAACCATTCCATATGTTAGGAACCGTAAACAGATAGTCTGGGGCCGTATTACCTGATTACTACAATTAGCTACTGCCAAAACAAGCGAGAAATGCTTTGATAGATTGTTAAACGACCCTAATTATTCAGCGCCTCTGCTGTAACGATTCATTATGAAGATCTGACTATTGGCAATCATGCCCTCATCGAATTACCTAATTAACATTGTTGGTCGTGACGCCTGTCAAAATATTAATCAAAACAATCATTAGATTATGTCCTTTAGTGAATTTAAACTCTTAATTTAATCGGGGATGATCCCCAATGAAATAGTAAATGGATCCCATCATTGGATTAGGTCCTTTGATTAATTACAACTAATAATTTAGTTGGGGATGATACACGACAAAATATTAACTAAAACCAATTTTCAGATTATATCCTTTGATATTTATGGTTAATAATTTAGTTGTAACTATTGCCAAACAATCAGTTGCTTTAATAACCATCAATTTTTAATTAGAAAGCGAGATGGATAATGTGTTCAACCAAATTTCCAACAGGTACACAAAGAGATGGAAGAACTGGATATAGGTGATGGTAGAACTGCAAGGGACAAAGAGGGACATTTTGGTAAAATGGTCCACCACCACCATCACCACGTTATAGCCCTGCTACAAGGGGAGTTCAACAATGAAATCAACAGACGTTAATGTTCATGTGTCTATACCGGCTTAGAGGGACCAGTAGGTCAGCGCTCCTTTGGAGGCTAGGTTTTGACCTATTAAATGTTAAACAAGATTTTGGAAATTTTGCTACTACAGTAGCAAAGACTTTCCAGCTGTAGTCTCATCAGCTCAACTCAAGCATCTTGTCCTTGACAAGGTAGTCAGCAGTGGGTGGATCATGGGCTTCACGGATCACCTCCTCTCTCAAGAGTCCAGGTGGCACCCATCACTTTCCCTGATGAAGGATGACTACATCAAGCACCTTGTAGCCCTTGTCCAGTGGTTCGCCAGTTATCTGACAGATTTGCTTGATCTTAATGTAGTCTGATGATAGGGCTGAGACAGCCTAGCTCAAGAAGGGAAGTCAGTATCTCATTTCAGGGGCTCCATAGCAAGCAAAGTGGGGGGCTGGCATGAGGATTTGCTCACCTGATCCTGCTTTTCAACACTTGGGTATTATGGTCATCAACTAGTGCTAGATCTGAGGCAAAAACAGGGTTCTGTGATAGAGCATCAGGCAACAAGTTCTGGCTGCTTTTAATGAAATGGTATTAGAAGCTGAACATGGGCAGGATCTCTAGCCACCTGGGCTGGAGAGGGGTCAGATTCTGGATTGAGTGGTAGTACAATAAAGCCTTGTAATCAGTGTGGATAGTAAAAGGTACCTAGAGCCATATATATGGTGGCGCCAGTGCTGTACAGCTTCAACGACAGCAAAAAATTCCTTTTTATAGATGTTGTAGTTAAGCTGATCTGGGGACATCTTATTAGATAAATTATTTAACAGGGAGTTTTACTCCGTCTTCCTTTCTTGCAGCAGGGCAGTCTTACCACAAAGTTAGAAGCATCAGTGGCAACATTAAAAGTATGGCTTAGATCTAGATGTGCTAGAACAGGATGAACAGAAGTATGTACAATATGGCATTGATGCTGCATTGCATTCTGTTGTCCAGATAAAAATATTCTTTTTAGATGCGTTGTGAGGGTAGCAGCGACTTCATATAGCTTTGGGGTGAATTTCTTGAAAATGTTTCAAGTCCTAGGGAAGCTGCGCAACTCTGTGAGTGAGGATGGAATAGCCTAATTGCAGATGGCTGCTTCCTTACTAGGGCAATCATGTGGCCATAGAAGAAGATAATATTTCCCATGAACTATAATTTGGGTTAGGAATTCTCACTTTCTAGCTTTATTAATAAGATTTATCTGTTCAAGCTGCTGATTAAAAGCTATAAGGTGGCGGGCGTGAGACTTTGCATCCAGGGAGAAGATCAGTATATTACCCATATAGGTTTTTCATAGGACCTCATATGGTTCTCAGGTCAGCGTCAATGAACCTTTGAAAACAGGCGGTAACGTTCTTATAACCAAAAGGCATGACCCTGAACTTCTAGATACCTTTCCTGGTATGGAAAGCACTCGCCGTTCTTGGAAATCCTAATAATAATCTGGTTGAAGGTGTTTAGGCAATACAGATTTCTAAACACTCTATTTTCCATCACATAGTCGATGATATGTTTCTCCAGAGGTAGAGGATGGAGGTCAGACACTGTAACATTGTTCAAATTTTCATAACCGATGTAGAGGTTGGAGGGAGCCATCAGATTTAACCACAAAAAGAAGAGGTGAGCAAAAGAAAAATTTTGATGATTTTTCCCTTGGAGAGCATGTCATCAAACCAACTTTCAAAGGTATCCTCCTCCATTTAAGATAGGGGTAGATGGGAGAAGAGATCTTGACATTGTCATTGGTCGGCTTGAGCTCAAAGTAAAACTTATTATGCTTTGAAAGTGGGCGAGCCTTAGAGGGATAAACACATCCTCATCTCTTGACAAACTCAGGCAGGATAAGTGAGGGAGAAGGGGTGGAAGTCGACTGAGTAGAGGCAGGCCAACTTTGTGGCAGAGTATCATCTCCGTGGTAGCGCCATTGCGCTTTCATTAAGGTAAGTGGCGGAAACCATTGCTCCTCTTTGAAACTTTGCTTGAATAGTGGTGTCTGCAATTAATGAGGATGATAAAGAATCTCCACCAGCCTACACTCAGAAAAAATTGAGCACGGGAGGTTTTTAATAGCAGAGAAGGTCTCTACAAATGTTTATCACCGGCAACGAAGGGAATGTAGACAGTACTTGGTAACTGGTGGTAGTTTGAGACGCCCCACCCCTTACAAAATGACCTACCCTAAGGTCAGGTCAAAGGCTTCTGTGAGCTCATGGAAGATAAAGTTCAAGGAGTACCAATGTCTACAAAGGTGAATCTTGGAAGTCACTTCCAAAGGAGGAGAAAGTAGCCAATAACAATAAATACCCAGAAGAAGATTTATTAGCAGATTATACAAAGAAAGATTAGATATCTCTGAGACCAGCAGGAGGCGTGTAGATGAGATTATCCCCTTAGAATTCTATGGAGTATGAGTTCAAAGTGCCTGTTAATTGCCCATGGGAAATAAGGGTGTGTGGTATCTTGATGGTTTGTATTTATTAATGGAAGGTTCTTATCACAGCAACCACGCCATTAAGGACAGTAAGGCTTCTGGAGTGGTCAGCCAAGGGTAATGTCTTCATTTAACTTTTTGTAGTTATCCACCCGTTTCTTAGTGGGTCAGCCAAAGAGTGTTACTCTGATATAATAGGAAGAACTGTCCACCTGGCTAAAATAGACTACTGGCTGGGAGGGGAGCCTAGAGTCTAAAATGGCAACGTAGATAATAGAGATAGGGTAATTTGAATGCTCTATAAAATGAGGTAGATTTAATTACTCTTCTAATATTGAGGACAAAAGTGAAAGGTACTCCATGGAGTGCGGCAGCTCAGGGCTAATGGTTAGAAGACCCCACCTATGATGGAGGCTTCATTATCATCTGGCAGCGCGCTCACGGAAAGTTTTAAACAGTGATTTGGCAACACAGTGGGAGGATATCAAATGACTAGGTTGGAGGTGTACATGACAGCCAGATTCTCATTAGGATAGATCACAATGGTATTGGAAGCTTGTCAAGTATCATTATTAACAAGAAAGGTTCCCAAAAATGCACAACTGAGAGAGTGTTTTGAAGCTCTAGGATCTTCTGTTCAGCTTTACAGATGGGTTTGGTGGCGCAAATGCTATGGGAAAGCATATATGTGAGAATCAATAAAATTATGGATAAGGAGGGGAAAGAATTATAACATATTCTGAGGGAGGCACCAGTATTATTCAAGGACTTGTGGAAGAAGAAATTATTTAAAGGCTCAATAAATTCTAGTCTTGAAGACTTTTCTAGTAACAGGATTAAGTACTGGACAGTAGTGAGGTCTCCTTAAACCAGATGAATAAAGATTTATTATAGTCCTTAAAGTAGCAAGAGGTAATTCTCAGGGCTTGAAAAAGCTTCCAAAGAAATGACAATTCCAGGAGTGTTCTATTAGTCTCTTTGAGGCAAGTAACCATTAGTGAGTTCCCTCAGAGATCAAATGAAGAAGTTTAAAGAAAAGGACATCCGCTAACTTCTTACTCAGGACTTATGCCAAGCCCTTAGGTTGGACAGCTTGTTAGATATTTTCTTTTTAGGTTTTGAGTCCCAGGAGGAGGATGAGGATATGTGATAAATTACAGATACTGCACATTTTAAGAGATTTTTGAGTAAAGGGAGTCGCACAACGCCCTCTGCGCACCCTATTATAAAGATAAAGACTTTTACTAGGAGTGAGGCAACAGTATTGACCCAATAATAAGTTTCAAAGGTGGTCAACTCTGAGAGGGCTAGGCTAACTCAAGCGACCCAAAAGGATAAGAAACATATGAATAAATTTAGGTTTTTCTTATATTATGAAAGGAAAGTGGAGAGTAGGTGTTTTCTGAGGTAACGTTCTAGGGAAAATCTGAAAAAAGAGGGCAAAATGGGAGAGCAGCAAAAAATAATGTCTTATTTTTATTTTATGTATGTTTCCAGATAAGCTCCAGAGTTAAAACACACACCAAATTAGCCCAGAACTTTAAATGAAGGAGTTTTAAGGGCTGAGTAAAATTTTGGGTGGGAACTAAGGTATATATCAGTGAATTAAATAGCTGTGGACTTTGCGAAATAGGTAGCGGTGTAGGTGCCAGTTTTGCGCCCAACTGAAGGTTTTATCAGAACCTTGACCTAAAAAGTGACAATTGCAATAATGGTTTAACCAAGGTTTATAAAGAAATACTCAAAAACAGGGAAGTCTTAGATAGATTATAACTCTAAATTTTGTTGATTATAGTTGAATATCTAAAAATGAAAATTAATTCTTAGCTGTGATAATAATCTAAAGGGGGAGTTTTTAATAAATGAACGATGATTGAAAACCAATTTGAGCTGAAAAGCTATTGTTTTTTCAATGATCAAAATTTTATAAATTTGCCTGAACTCAGTTACCTTGTACCTAGTGATTTTCTATATTTTTTAAGCCATTTTTCTTCCAATTTTTATTTGTTTTTTTTGGCATTAGCTTCAGCCCTGACTGTTTAAGCAAGAACCCGTTTTTGATTAATGACCTTAGTGAGATCATTTATGTCATACAAGGGCTCTGTCTCACTACCAATGACTTCAAAGGGATAGCATTGTAGGAACTCTCTACCTCTGGCAATATGTCACTATCTGTGGCTTTACCCCTTCCTAGTTTAGATGATTTTATAAGCCTACTACCCGGTTTGAATATTTTACTGTGATAGCTTTCACCAGCAGCTAATGACAGATCTACCTGTTGCTGAAAACTGTGAGAAATGCGCTCTTGTCTCTAGAGAGTAATTATCAAATCTATGCAAATGCCACAGGGGCTAAGAAACGTTCTGCCTACTTCCAGATGGCTATATATATAATTTGTGGTATTAAAAGATATTGTGTGTTGGTATACTTTAGCAATATAATGTTTTCTCACAATTTATACCGGCCATTTAGCTCACCTAAAGAATATCTATCATTAGATATGTTAAGCATCGCCAAGGTGTAAGCTATAAATTTTTTTCCTAAAACTATATGTCTTTTTTAAGACATAAGTTTAGGCAAAAGGAGAATCCTTTAATGAAGGATATACTCACTGTTTTTTCTCAAATTCCACTTTTCTAGAAAACTCTGGGATGATCAGATTTTCTTGGGAATGGCTAGGTACTAGTGACAATAATATCTCTTTTCAGATGTTGCCAACACAATAGCCTATTTCTGAGGAAAGGATGACCTTCCAATGAGGAGAAAAAAATAGCAGTCTTCAAAATATATTACTCCAAGCTCTTACCCAAATCCCCTGTTCTTATTCCTCAAAACTTCAGTATATCTTTTTTGCTTTTCATAGATGTTAGTATTATTGTTATAGGGGCTATGTCTCACAAGACATGATCTTGGTAGACCATCCCATGCATATTATAGTAAGTATTTTACAAAAGATGAAAAAACTATAATATCATTGATTGAAAATCTTAGCCATATTAAAGGTCATCTACATTTTCAGCCCTTTTTTCTAGAGACACATATAGCATCTGTCTCTGACATGCTTCCCCTAAATGGCTTTAACAAATAAAAGATCACAATAATCGCTTAGCCCAAGTGGTTTTAACCTTTAAAATTTTGGTTTCTCTAAATACATTAGATGGGCCTATACACCATAACGCCAATTTGTTTATCATGTCTACCCATCCTGATGATAACTGAACCTGAAGAAGACCAACTCTATGGATTTATAGGTTAATCTTTGTTATGGAAGGACGAACTACTATCTGTACAGAAACATTTGAAAAAAGATCAGCTAATACCCAAATTCGTGATGGTTACCTTATTAATTAGTATTGTTAACTTAATTACCCTAAATCCGCCACTCTTATTGGAATGATCATGTAAATATAAGGATAGCTCTATAGGCAGTTTTTTGGAGGTTAAAAAACGTTTAGTGGCTAAAGTCTATTGTTAATAGAAAAAATGCTTCTTTATAAAAATAATGTATTGAAATCCTGCTTAGTTTGCAAAAGTCAATCTTATTAACTCCCCATACACACATCAAATGGTTTGCCCATTTTATCCTTCTATAAAGTCAGCATCTATGCTGTTAGACCTCAAATGGGCTTCAAATGAATATTGTTTAGTATTATTATTAGCCATCAATCACCTTAACAAGTGGATAGAGGCTATATCCCTCTCTTCTTCATCCAAAACTATTACATTTTTTCTTTAGAACTAAATTATAAAACCAGAATGACTGTCTCAGATTAATTCTATCTAGTAATGAACAAATTATCCTTTCTGCTGTGGTGCAAGGGTTGACTGACATAATTTATACTCAGATATCTACCACTTATTACATACAGCCACCAAAGAAATGGCCTTGCATAAGACTACTTTAACTTCTACTATCCAAAAATAACCAGTGATGACCCTTACATTGACCACAATATTTGCCAGTGCCAGCTTGGCGTATATAAAACCATAAATTATCAAAAATATCCCTCTTTTAATCTATATATGAAATAAATCACAACTACTTTTCATGGTGCATTAATTTTAAATGAGGCTACTTTATAGATCTTTAAGCTAATATTAAAATGATTGCTAATCAAATAATCCAACCTCAATACTTACCCTCTGAGAACTTATCTAATATTACCACTCAAGAAATTAATTTGATTTGACATAAAACATGTTTTCTGTATATGTTCCTACTGGAGAATTAGTTCTTTTCTACCACCACCGCCATGGTGGAAGAGATAATAAATTAGCTTCTAACTGGTATGGACCTTACAGAGCCATAAGAGTGGAAATTAACACTCAATTGTTGATGTCACAATGAGTATGGCATTGAATTTAGTACATAGCAGATTTCTCCAACCCCATCCCTCTCATGACAATATCTAGTAAGGACATTGTTTTTTTGAGATTTTTAATCAGGTCAAAGTATTAAACTGATTCCAACTTAAAGTGAAAACAAATAAACCCCAGACATAGTATTATTACCCAAGACTTTAAGATTAACTAAAACCACACATATTAACAAAAATGTACCACCAAACAACAGCTTTTGATCAGTTAAAGATCTTGCCTCGTAGACTCAAAGATATTCTAACTATTGACATGCCTTTGTAACCTATAAGTGCCATTATTTTTAATAATACTGATTTTACTATAGATAAAAATCTCTTGTTGTCTATCAAGCATGTATCTACATAAATAATATCCTAAAACTAAGACTGTTTCATTCTTTAATTTCTAGTATTTTGATAATCTTACCCTGGGCACTTCAGGACCCCTGACCTCCTTCCTGAGATGGCTGAAAGTTCTTACTTCCATCTCAACTTCAACACAGGGATATGAACCACCATCTAGATACTAAGTAATGCTTTGCTGTGCTTATGTAATACTCTATTATAATTATTTTACCCTATTATAGTCCAAAGAAAGTTTATAAAAAAAAATAAAATTTTTTTTACCTCCATGAACGGATTGAGCTCATTGATACAATAGTTGTAAAACTTTATTGATGAAAATCCATGCCATACATGATATCATAGTAACTATGTCTGAGCCATCCACAAACAAGTTTCTAAGGCCATAGCAATCATGGCTAAGTACAATAGAAAATTTAGATCAGCTACATACCAGAATCTATTTTTAATGAATCAAACCGCAGAGAACTTGAAAAAACATCTGATCTAAACATAGCACACGCTAAATAGTGTAAAGAGTGATTTACATGGTGAAGTGATAATAACCTTGAAAAATTGATTTTGACTTCAATAAAATACTACTGAAGTTACCAACCATTTAGTCGCTAGAAAAATTATCTCAATACCAAAAACAGCGGGGTCAACCTAATGTACTTCATCATCTACAGACTCGTCAGCAAAGTTTTCTAGTTGTAAGACCTCGTATTAAAGTAAAAGTAAGCAACATAGTGCCATATTTAAACCTGAGCTAGATGTAAAACTAAACATACTGGATGCTGATAAAAAAATTAATTAATTAAAATTGAATTTTTTTCTCCGCAAAGAGCTTATGAGAAACTTAGGAATAGTATACAGTCAAAAAAAAATTAAAAAGAAACTTAAATTGTGAAGCGCTACTCATAAAGGGTTTATAAAAACTGAACCTGCTAAAGTAGAACAACTTTTTTTAGTACTAGATGGTCCCAACCCAAGGGGGGGATTCATCGATGTAAAGTAGAACAACTTTAAACCTTTGCAAAATCAAATCTCATGTGGTGTGTGTACTATTGACAACATATTCAACAAAACTTTAAAAGCTCATAGGGCAACCCCAGTCATTATCATTATCTGTGCCATTGACGCAATTGTGTTTAAGAAACTTTAAAGACAAATTTTCTACTTGTGAAGAAAGAAAAATGTCGTTTTTTATGTATATGAGGCCTTCATGATAGAGGCTAACAAATAAAATGTGGTTTGACACATCTTTCCTTGTTTAGACTGCGTGGTACAGGAGGTTTTGATCCCACACATGTTATAATCCATAAATACCAAGAAGTTCATTAAGCACAGATCAAAATTATTTTCCAAAACTAACTATAAGTATTATCGCCCTTATTGTCCTTATTGCTCATGGAGTGCTGATTGAAAGGGTTGAGTCAATTGCAATAAGTTTTTTATTTGAAGAACAGGGAAAATCACTGAGATTTGGAGAGTCACATTACCTGGTATGTGGGACCTTTAATCATGTTTTTAAGCGTTTCTAAACATGGTATATCCATGGAATAATCGTAAATAGTAACTGTTCCTAATAACTGCAGAACTCGTCTCAACATTTGTTGACATAAACAGGCTAAGTCTGAACCTTCAACAATTATTTTCTGAGTACTTTTTCATTATTAGGACCAAATCAAACAACACTAAAAGCAGATTTTATGATAAAGCTATAGTATTAAAAAAAATATGAGAAGTATATAAGAACAAAAGGGAGTATATGGGTTTTTTGAAAAGTGGGACTTGATGTATAATAAGTCAGTTTTTTGTGGAAGGCGAATATTCATAAGTATCATAGTTCAAGTGTCACTGGAGTCTAAATTTCCTGATTTCTTCTGATCCTTGTGGTTATCTCCAGAGAACAAATCGTTGAGGTCATAAATCTCTAGATTTCAATTGTCTTTTTGGAGCTTGAACTTCTCTCCTGTGTCTCTTGTGATCCTTGCAGCTGCAAATGTACTTTGTTCTTCTCAATCAATTGTTGTTTAGAATTTGTTTGTCTCTATTTTTGTATATTTCTTAATAGTTGGAGGCATCCAGATTGGTAACTCTCTTTGGACAGGGTAATGGTAATTTGGCCATCATTGGCAGTAGAAATCGAAGGTATAAGAGGGGTTCTTTGGAGCGTTGTATGTGACATATGAGCGCATAACCTTTTTGACTAGTACTGATACTGGTGCGCCCTCTGACGTCATTGTTACTTGTTGTTATATTTTGGCGTTCTGGGTATCAAACCTTCTCTGCATTAGTAAAATTCAGAACGCTCAAAGCCAATAAAACTTTTTATTAAATTTTATAGGTTATCTAATTCATTAGTCATTTTAGGAGGGAATCATCTTTTTTCTAGGATAACTATAGGATTATTCTATTTGCTTTTGATATCATTAATAAAATTAAAGGTTTTTCTGAAGGAAACTTCCAATAGGATGAGGAATTAATCCCCTAAGTTGAAATTTTTAAATCTCCTACCTAGATGAAGGCTATGGAAAGACTTCATGTGCTGCTCATGGACTCATTTAAAAGTAGTAAAAGTATCATCCTTTATGAAATACATGGTTCTTTTTCTTTGATTACAGTTGAAAATCCCGTCCAGATAACCTCTAACTTATGCGGTTGTCCTCTATTCATATGGCAGAACAAAACTTTCTTTCTCATCTTGAATCTGGGCAACCTAGGTCTTCTGTCACACTCTTTTTTGTACTCTTCTTAGTAGCTTTATTATAAAGCTGCCAACTTCTAGATGAATATTGACTAAGCCTCTGCTAGATTTTTTTGGTAGCTGCCTGGGAAAATTTTCTTTACCCACGTACATTACAGGGCTAACAAGCTCATCAACGCGGTTTCTCTTCTTTATATCACCTTAACTGGTAAAATGCCAATAGTTTTATAGTACCCCAACTGGTAAGAAAACATGGATGATAGAAGCAAGATGTCCCATTTCAACCATCTCCAAATGCAATCTTCTTTAAGTTATACGCGAGGGTTCTTTTTCACTCTTTCCACAAATTTATTGCTTATGCGTGGGTAAAGCGTAGTAAAATGATGCTTGACTCCCTCATATTCCATAAGGTGTCTCATAATGTCTGAAAGAAAGTTTTATTCATTATTGGAGAGTAGTATTTAAGGGTAGCATAAATAAACTGGTCTTAAAAAAAACTAGAAGTATTACTCTGAAGGTAAAACCTTGACTGCAATCACTTCTACCCACTTAATGAAGTGTTCTATTCCAACAATGATAAAATAATTCACAATGGAACGTTAAAAATAGTCCTACAATTTGAATGGAGACGTTGTGAAAGGTTGCACTTGGAGGGACAGGTGTAAGTTGAACTTTATTGAAAATGGCTTTTATTAAGAGCATTCAACACAGAGCTCCCAAGTCTGACTAATATCGTCAAAAATTGGCTCCCAGTAGAATTTCTCCTTAAGATCAAGGTATATTCTCTGTAATCTTCTGTGGACTACTTAATGGTGTCCTTCCATGGTTATTGCCATTAATATCTCAGCTTCACATACAGTAACCATTTCTTAAGCTACTAGCTTATCTAGCTTTCTTTCTGTGAAGCCTCAGTGCTCTTGTTCAACAATTCAGAATCCTCTTCGCCTAGTATTCTCTTCTTCCTATTAATCCTCTGGAATTCCAATTTGATCATAAAGTTTAATGCTTTTGGGTGCCAACAAGGTGAAAAGCCTAATCTCAACAAACCATCCGCATCCAAATGGCTTCTATACACCCTAATGCAGGATCTGAAAGTCATAAACTTGTATCTTAACGGCCCTTTTCTATGGCTTCCATCTGAGTCTTTCGTGTTATTGATCTCAATGAGGAGTGATCCGTGATAATATTGAATTTTACGCCATAAAATGTAAGGTCAAAAGTGGCGTACTGCTCTGATCACAGCTAGCTACTTACGTTTTATATATGTGTAATTACGTTTAGCTCTTGTGAATGTCTTTGAATAAAATCTATATATGCAGATCCACGCCATCTTCATCTAACATAGCTAAAGTGGCGCTCATAACCACTTTTCTAGAATTTATGTAGACGTGGTAGGTCAATGCAAAGTCTGTATATATCAAAAATGGGGCTTTTATCAACTTCTGATTGAGTAGGTTAAATGTATCAACTTACCTTTGTTCACGATTGAACAGTACTTTTTTGTCCAACTTGTGTGCAAGTGGCTTAACAATGTCTAAAAACTTGCACAAGTTGGCGGTATTAGCCTACCATGCCCAAGAACATCTGGGTCTCTCTAATGCATTTGAGGGGACTCATACTGGTGATGACCTCGATTTTCCAATGCTGAAGGTTGCTTCATCTTCAGCTTACTTTGTAGCTAACGAATTCTAACTAAAAGTTTGAAAACAAAAAATGTTTCTTAGCAATTTAAGGTCGTTCTCTCTCAGACACGTAAACTTCTTGCAGGTGTGCCAGATGATCCTTGAATGTCTTAATGAGCACTGCAATGTCAAATAAGTAAGTGAGCTCAATTAACTCCTTCAGATATCCAAAAATATGGTTCATATCTTTGTAAAAATGTAGGTGGAGCGTTGCACAAGTCCTATGGCAGACATCAGTTGGTTTAAATAATCCCTGACTAGTTATCAATACACACTTCTCCTTGTCTTCTGGTAACAGCTCCATCTGCCAGTATCTTCTGGCTAGGTCTATAACAGATAAATAATTCGATCCTCCAAGTCAATTTTATAGCATCATCTTTGTGTGGTAATAGTTGCAAATCCTTTTATGTCAAGTCGTTTAGTCTTTTATAATTCATGACTATATTGTAGATACCACTTTTTCCATGCTAGTAAGAGTAAGAAGCCCAAGGATTCTTAGAGTGGCATACCAGGCCTTTAAAGCCCATTCAGTTTACAATATTGGCAAATTTGGAATTATCTAGTTGCAGCCAATGACCTGAGTTTGAGCATAATCAAGTTATAGTGCCACAAAGTAAGGGTTTACTTTATTGGTTAGATTGGGTGCAGTGCATCGCCCAATGGAAAATGACCCCATTATTCTTTATAATTATGCTTTCGTGACCAACTTTCTTTTTTGATCAACTGGGGATAATAAAAAACTACTTTCAATTATATTCATATGGTCCCTTGGTCTGACCTCTTTGTCGATCTCCTCAAGGAGGTTTTTAACAACATAGGTCAATATATTGTGTCTTAATTTATGATGGACCTGGTTTACACCCAGGAAAGCCTGGTTCCCACCAGATGAGCATTCATGCAAACTGACACTGATTTGCATTTTTTATGTACTCTTCCCTGGGGTCCAACCTAGTTTTGACATTTCTAGGATAAATAGTTATTTATAAAACTGTATACACCCTGTTCTAGATCCCATGTGCAATGGCACCATTAGGGTTCCCTACTTTCTCTTGTTACTAGTGACAAGTTCCCTGGTTGTGTGTCTGTGCATTCCACACCACCTCTTGGGAAATGAGAGAGTTACAGACACTATCCTGAAAAATCATAAGTTGTTGTAGTTTCTGGAAATTAATTCTTCCCCCTTGGATTGGTGAAAAGTTTTGATCAAAAAGGTATAGCACTCCCAGCGTCAATCTTGTGATTACCTTCATTACAAAGGCCATAATCGTTTAATCTACTTCTAAATATGTCTGAATACAGATCTAAGAGTTCCTTGGTTCACGTTCTTCTTATGTAATTAGCTTTTGAAAACCAATCTTGTCATTTCCATTAATGATGTGAATTGTTTCAATGTCTGTGTAGTGATTTATCTTCCTTTTTGGCTTTAGTTTTACCCTTTTTGCTCATAAAAAGATGCTACTAAGTGTTCTTAAGTAGCACTTTGACTCATCCCCGGTATTTTGAATCATAAGTTTCAGGCAGTACGTTAAGTTCTCAGTCTCTAACTGCTTTTAAAATAATAGTTATTGAGCATTTTCTAAATCCAGTATAAGTACTGATGCTACCAACATAACCTTCTGTTCTCCATGTCTTAGTTCATCTCCACACAAGCATATATGGACAAGAATGACTCCTCCTGCTTTCAGCGGTAGCTGCTTTGTTCCCTTCATCCTCAACGCAAATTGACTGGGTTAATGGAATGTTCAGTTTTGACTTATCATACTCACTTCTTCTGCTCTTTTTCGCATCTTGAAACACAATTGGCATATAAAATTGAGCAATCTTACTGAACTTTAGTTTAGTAAAATACTTCCAAAATCAATTAGGGGCTGTATTCCTATGAGGAAAACATAGTGGTCATTCTCAAGTAGCACATCAAGAGCAGACAATGCAATACATTTAAATATAACGTAATGTAAAATACGCTCTTAGTGCTTTGGTTGACTCAGGCCCAGAAGCTTATAACTTGACGTCTAATCAAAGTCTTATGTAATTTTTAACCTCTCCATGAGCTTAGAGACATAATGTTGATTAAAGCTTTAATATCCAGTACTCTCAAAACTATGACTTTGTGTATAATACTTCCATTTTTGTAAAATCTTTTTGATATCCATTCCCAAGGTAAGCATTAACTGACCTTTTAACTAAATTTTCTAACTCTTCAGCAGACAGGACTTCTTGAAAACCCAGGGGTGATTCACAACCCTTAATTAAAATTTTCTTAAATGTAATTGCATTATTCTCACCATCCAATACAATCTATGATCTTAGTGTGATGGAAGCTTAAGCCAAGCTTTACTGCTCTGAGGGCTCAATATTTTCTAGTTTGGTCTTAAATAGTCATGAAAACTTCCTCACTTGGGTCTTTAATGGAATAGTAACTGGCTCAACTCTTAAACTAGGTTTACCTTAATATTTTTTAGTATAATATGCAACCCAATTGACTGATCCCTCAATCCTCTTTAAAGTTCTTCCTTTTTTCCTTTATTTTAAGACATTTAGTCTAGAAGTGCCATTATTGTTGACAGTTTTACATTTTATTTTAATGGAATTTGGGTATATTTGTATGAATGGTAAGTAAGGCTTTTCCATAGGTTAACCTTGCGTCTTTGAGCAGCATAAACAGTTTCTTAATCAGGGCGACGTTGCTGATGGTTCTGATGTCTTGACTACTTTTTATGATTGGCTTTGACGCCAAATATGGCCTCCCTAATGGCCTTCAGGGATTTAGTGGGTATAAGGCAAGTTATTGTTAATCAGGAGTTGCTGGGTATGATTTAAATGATCTAAAAATGGCCTTTGTGGTGATTAGATCCAAGGCTCCAGTTGTGCAAAGCTGTTGTGCCTTAAGGTAAGACCAATTTACATAGTCTTAAACTTACTCAGGCTTCCCATTCTCATAGTGAGGAACTCTGGCTTTATAATCTGAACATCATGTGCACTTCCAAGCATGGCAATAAAAATCTTCTTTACTTTGGCTTAAGTGTGGTGTGGCCAAAGTGTGTCTCAAATAACATCATGTGCTTCTCTAATCATACATAACTGAATATGGCGAGCATTATGTTTGCTTTTGGCTCCATCCATTCTATTCTCTTATAACTTAAGAAATCTAGCTATAGTTACTTCATTAGGAATGAACTTAATATTGAATTAAGGGCAAAAATTTAGGTTTCTTTTCAGATTAACGTTTGTTTTACAGACTGTAAAAGATTTATGGTGTGTTGGTGCTGGTTGTGCGTTATCCCAAACTAATTAGCTGTCTGAGAGGAGGAGAAGTGTGACTTGCATATTAATCATTCCTTATCTCAAGTGGTCTAACTGTTTATTATGGCTTACCATCTTGGCGTGAATTGTGTTTAACTTGTACAGTCTTGTCGTTATCTACCTCAAAGAAACTAACTTTCTTAATCAACTGTACAAAGGCCAATTCTCTAAAATATTTCTTATTTTGGTGGTGGTCTGACTCTTTCTATATTACACACATTAAATGAGCTACTTGTCGCTCAATGTATTAAGAAACTTAGACATATATCTTCAGATATATGCCTTCTGGAATTTTCCCTCTGTGGTACACTTCAAAGGTATAATTATAGACTCTTCATAATGGCTTGGTGGTGCCCCTGTAATGAGCATCAGTTATTGCCAAAATGGCCCACTTACTCTGAGTTGTTAATTGAAAGTGTTGATCCAGTTGCAATAAGGTTTTTATTTTGATCACAGTGTGCATAGCTGGACAATTCCATGAGTCTCCTATTCTAGAATGTGTGACTCATACTCATGTTTTCAAGCGTTTCTAAACGTTTTGAAGCCTTAAGTAATCGTGAAGATTGCTGTTCCTAATCACATCTGAGCTCTTCATACCCAATATTGGTAAAAAAACAGGTTTTAGGATCTTTGGAATCTATTAGATAATTCTAAAAAGGCTAAATAAATTAATGGTTTAATTTGCGTCAGTGGACTTCATAGTGGAATGATTTATTACTAGTGAAAATGCACTTTGGAAATAATTTAGACCAGAAAAGATAGAGTAAAGTGTACTTTAACTACTTAGACAAATTTTGTTTATAGTTTCCGTAGGAAAGTGTTCTTGGCTAGGATATTGTCCCTAGGATCAGCAAAATTTTTCCTGATTTTTGATGGAGCTAAGAATTTTGGGCATGGAAGGATATGATCCTTTACAACCTTTAAGATAGGTTCATATTTAATTTGGCCCTTTTTATATTTAAAGATGATGGCTCAAATAAAGGGTTTTTAGGCGTTAGCGATCCATTGATTTTTAATAAGCTCATCTGAGGGTTGATTCATATCAAACTATCTCAAACTCAATCTTTCACAGCAACAGACTAAGCATGAACCTTTATTAATAGGTTTTCTATTAATTTGGCATTATTAGCACCAATATAAAAACATTAAAGAAGATTGTGTGTTAAAATTTATTTAATTTTATGATGTTATGTTTAAACTAGATCAGAAATTATGGGTGTGAAAAGTAGAACTTATTTTATAATACATTAGTTTTTTGTGGAAGGCTATAAACATGTAAATATAAGTTTCAGAACCAGCGGATTCTAAGTTTCCTATTCTTTCTGATCCTTGGGGTTGTCTCCACAGATTGTATTGTGGAGATTCTAATTGTCCAAATTTATTTATTGACTGTTTGTAGCTTAAACTTGCTTCCTGTGGCTTCTGTGGCTCTTACAGCTTCTTTTGTACTTAATTCTTATCAATTTTTTCTTTAAATTAGTTTGTTTCCAAATTGGTTATATGATCATTAGTTGGAGTCGTTATATCATGAATCTCTTTGATGGAGTAATCTAATTTGCCGTCATTGGCAGGAGAGCTAAAATTATAAAAAGGGGTCTTTTTTGGCGTTGTATGTAACATCATGTGCATACTCTTTTTGATTAGTACATATAATATTGCGCATCTGCCGTCATTAAGACTTGCTGTTATTCTTTGGCGGTCAGGGGTAGCAAACCTTCTCTGTCCTAAGAAAATTCAGACCGCTTAAAGCCTATAAAGGTGCTTTAAATTCTGTAGGTTATTTCAACTATTAGCCTTGTTAGGAGGGACTCAATTGTTGTCTAGGAAAACTATTGGATTAGTACTTATAGCTTTTTTGATATTGCTAATAGATTTGAGGTTATTCTGAAGGTGTCTTTCCAACAGTTGGGGAATTAACCTCTTTAATTGAGCTTTTTTCAACAAGATTTGAAGGAATAAAAGCCCTTTCAGAATGAAATTTAACAAGATCAATGCAATTGTATAAATTTAATAATTATTTTAATTCAAAGCTCATGTAATCATGACTAGCAGATTACGTTAGATGATCCTATGGCTGCAGTTATTTTTTACTCAACCTTGGTCATTATGAAATAAATTCCACTTTTAAGAAAATGTCTTTTCATAACTTTATTGATAACGTCTAATTACTTATAAAGGTAGTTGGATTTTTATAAATTTAAAATAAGTTGTCTTTCCAGAAACCAAAAGTGTTGGTTACAAAAGACACTACTGTTAGAACAAGTGACAAAAGAATTTTACTTAAATTAGATAGATCTAGTTCATTGCAATAAATTCTGTCATTACAAAGAAATTCTAAGGTAACAAAGAGCAGGGAAAAGCTGCGTTGATATAGAGCTAGGTAACTCTACCACTGACATTCTTAAGTAACTGATAAGCCTACTACATCAAGAGCAAACAGTCAAACTCTTGAAATTCTAATGCATTGTTTCTTTAAGACATTGAAATAGCATTGATGACAAATCTAAAAGAGGAAGAGGAGACACAGGCTATTATGTTTTGAGAGCACTGTAAGGCTTCCATTTTTTCGTGTAATATAGGCGCTGTGCCAAGAAGCCTGACAAACAATACTTGAAACAGTCTAAAACTCACAACGAGTATTCTGTTTATTTTTTAGGTGCTGAGTCATGCTTAGGTCCCATCAGCTAGAGTATCTGTCCTATAGTAAAATTTGCAAAAGAAATCATGAAGTTAAACACAAAAAAAGATTTATATAACGCTGTAACATTATTTTATGTATTAAATAGGGGTTTTTATATGTTACACACAGCAATATAATCCCATTAAGGAATAGGCTAATAAAATTTGTGGATGGAGGATTCTAGGTGGGGAGGCTTTTGGTTAGGCGATGCATATAGGTTGTGCAATGCCTTTGTAGAATATTTTTGGTAGGGAAAAAGGTATGTTGAATTCACCAAATCAAATGAGACCTGTATCACTTAGGTTGATCATTAGTCAGATTCTTGTTTATCGCCCTTTTGTGGGTACATCTTAAGTTACTTCCTCATGAAACACCTAATGTTATGGTCACATGACATTTCAATGATCCTTCATTTAAATTAAGCAGGATTTCATATTGGGTTATTTTGGGCTCAAGTCAGTCTGATGAAAATTCTATTGCTTAGTTGAGCCTGACCAATTTTTTATTTCTTTTATATAGGTGATCAAAGACTTTTTTATCTGTTTTTAAGTCTAGGTGTTGATTTTCTTGTGGGATTTGTATAACTGATAATCATCCCCTCATGCCCTATAAATTAATGTCCAACAAGCACTGCAATTAATTAAAGTTTCTTTCTAATAAAAACTATAATGAATTCTGTATCTCACTTATCTGAGAATACCCACCTGGAGCAAGTTTTGAAACCAAATAAAGTAGTTAAACTGCTAATGATATGGACAACTTCTCATTATTTAAAGTTGTCTGACCATAGAAGCACAATTAAATTAAGAATTCCATTTGAAATATACCTAGATAAATGAGCTGTGTAAAAATAAACACTTCTGTAAAGCTCTTGGAGATATCTGTTTTTATTATAGGTGAATTCTTGTTTAAAAATTTATGGTCCACAAAAAACAAAGTTTGCATCATTATGAATAATGACTCGTCATTTACCTTTAATGTCTTTCAATATGAATAAGAATATAAATCTGGCTCTAGACCTCAACTAATACAAAATGTATTGAGAACCTTGACCAAAAGTACAAAAAATCATTAGAGGTTATGTCTCTTTAACACTTGAAGATCAAAAACTCATGTTAACTGCTTCTATAGTAGTCTTAAACAACAACAGTTAAGATATTCCCATTGAATTTAAATTCCATGCATGGGTATAACAAAACTATTATTTTTAATGAGAATTACATTTTATTTTTAATATGAAGTTTATATTATTCTAAGTAAAAAAACACTTAAAAAGTACTAATCCTTATGTATGAATGTATCACTTCTTTTCTACATTTGAATTATATTAAACCTAAGTAAAGGATATAGTTATTGCCAGAGTAAGCTGGCGCAGTGTACAGATTCCCTATAGCTTCAGAGGATGTTCAATAACTCTGAAGACTTATATTTTTTGTACATAAAGATCTGTCTACAAATCTCAACCAACTGTTTTCTTATCTTTACTATTATTTATGGAGTCAGTCCACAAGGACCTCTAGTTCTTCTAAAACCTAGAGCCTAGTTATCAACAAGATCAATTTATGTTCATGTAACATAACCCAGACAGATATTAAGGTCAATCATCACCAAGAAGTGAGAAGAGAAGAGCTACTGTCTATACATATATAAAGAGGTTATTTACTTTATGAACACAGTTTAATTGAAGCTTCCAGAAAATCTCATTACAAGCTTATACGAAATTCAGTTTACCAAGAATTTGATGCATAATGAGGTTGCAACCTTAACATGGTGATTGATAAAAGAATATCTCTCTCAATTAAACATACTTTTGTCATAATAGAATGGGTCACACTTTAATAATATTGGTATGCTACTCCTGTTAGATCAGATATATTCTGAAGGTATAAACTTGATTCAGTACAAATGTAAATAGAGCTGAAAAAACCATTATTTTATTAATTTCTTATGCCTGCTTAAGATCATATATACTCTCCGTTATTTATAATAAAAAATAAAAATTTGAATTCATCACCCTGTGATAAATTATTTCAAAATAAGAGTAAAACTAAGGACTAGTACCCCTTGTTAAAATTGACAACGCGCTGTTCCAATTCTTGGGCACTCAATACTTTTCAGCAAACTTTTAAAATAATATTGTCTAAAGTGATTTTATTCAGGAATATTAATCAAATGCGCCTAAGTTTATTAAAAAGTCAAATTCAACCGTCACGTTTGGATCAAGGTACTTGTAACGAGTTGGCCTCATTTCTTTTTGCTATGGATTGTATCATTTAATACTAAAAGATCAGTTTTTAAAGTTGTTTACCATAATTTGTGATGGTATTCTCAAAGGTAGAATTTGACCATGCAGACCATTAATAGGTGGCTTTTTGGGGTATTTGAGGAGAACACCAAACTTAAATTATCAGAAGAAAAATTTCATTGATATATAAAACCTTTAGACCATATCATTCCCTTGAACTAAATTCATTTTTCTATGCATATTTTAGTCCATAAATAAGATGATCATTTTAAGGAACATATATGACATAAAGTCCTTCTAGTAATGATAGGATACTCTCACCAATTTCCATGATCTTTCCAATTTTAAGTGAGCCCTTAGTCTAACTTCTAGCCATTGATACTTCATTATTAGAAGAATTTGTGCATAAACTTGCTTTTAGAAAGTAGAGATACCCTGTGAAACATCCAATTCTGAAGCACTTTGATTATTACAATACTTTCATTCCCTTTACCAATGATTTAATAGAGTTACAGGATTTATCCTCTCAATCTATATGAGATGGGAACTGACCATTTGATGTTTTATTTTACCAAATTTTTTATCAAGATGGAACAAAGTTAATTGGTCACGAAGAAGGAATGGCTTTATCTATTTTTGAAGTAAGAATTTTCTATATCTATATGGATAACCTTGCTTTTATTTCTGCTCAATATTAATTTCATGCAAATAATTAAGTTTGGGCTAGTAAAAACTTTTTCTGCTGACCCACCTTCCCACTATGATGTTTGTGGCTCCACTGCCTGCTGCTCCAGGATGGGGCACCAGCAAGAACTTCTTAGCGTTTTTTTCCCAGCGGGAAAATGCATTTGTAATGGCTTGTCCATTCCTCCTAACAAACAGGTCAAGAAAATTCTTTTAGGATTATCCTCTATCTATCATAAGCCCAGGTGATGCTTAGAAGCCTCATTGTGCTCTCCCAGAGCATTATGCAATTTGGCCTTCAAGTTAAATTAGGACAAATCTTTTTTCCATACACTGATAATAGTTTTATTAGCCCATGTGCTTATGCAGCCTGCAAGCTATATTGACTTCCACCCCCATAAAGTGTATTTTGATCTCTTCTTAACAGATGAAGCTGATGCTGCAATTGAAACTACCATTCCCCTGATGTTCCAGGGCACCCCCTACCCACTACTTAACCAAGTTGCCTGCTGATACCAGTCTTGTGGTTCATTTATAAGGCCTCCCCACCCACCTCCCCATGAATTTTTTAATGAACTGATTGCTAGATTATTATATATGATTCTAACTAATCCTGCAATTTAAGGTTCCTAATAGAGCCAACTGACTTGTGAGACCTCGCACATGTGAGATTATAAAATTTTTTATAAAAATAAAATCTTTTTATCAACCTCCTCACACCGTTATCCCTTCTGCCTCTGAACATCCTTTCTATGTCCAAGTGGATGGAGGGCGAAACATCTGCGCCACCTGTTTTATTCTGGACTATTTGAAATGGTGCTCCCCTCCATCGCACAAGCTGCATCCCAAACACCTGACTCAACTCATGATAATCTCATCACTGAACCCTACCATTTTCTTCGACTGGGACATGATCCTCTCTCCTCCTCCCCCAAAGTTGTAGCTGCAGCTGCCACTGCTTCATCCAGTCAAGAGCCTTCCATCCAAAGCTCCTCACATGCTACACCCAATTAAGGGCCTGCTTAGACCCCAATAAATATTAAAACCTCCACCCAGCCACCCACCCCACCCAACCTTATACTGATAAACCAATCATCTTCAACTAAAATTCATAAGATTACTTGAAGCTTATAAATTAGGTAACCCAGTTCTTAATTTAATTGAAGCTTATTATCTCAAGTTAGAAAAAATTACAAATATACATCCTAATTCCTACTTCTCCATTATGCTCCCTGTTCTGATGCTGACTCCTTTAAAAGTGATCACCGACTCATTAAATAGGCTGTTGCCTCCCCTAGGTGTCACCCCCTCCAAATCCATGTGAAATCAGTCGAAGTCTTGGCTGAGAGCCTTTCCTCTCCTGTCCTCATCACTTCCATGCACTGAATCCATAAAAAGAACTTCTCCACTTCCAGCAAGTTGCTAGTAAAGCAGTTCAAAGTATTGGTTGTTGCAAAATTTATACCAAAAACCTGAATCACCGGAAACCATATAGCTACCTTTGCCACCCTCCACAAAGTCCACACTGAGGCTGTGAAAGATCTTTCCAAGTATCTTCACTCTCCTCATAGCAAAGGTTGAGCTCCAAGCCCCACTTTGCTATCTTGACTCTCATTCCCAAGTTGTAGCCATGTACACGCTTTCAGTCTTGTGCCAAATCCTGTCCACTTTAGTAAAAAATGAGGACTTTCTGTTCCTTAAACCCCCCATACTTTTTAGACAGCAGTTTATTACTTCCAGCTTGGTTGGAATATTTTAAGTATAGATTTTAAGCTGATTTGAGTGATCCATTTGTCTTGTTCAACCGTTTTTTAGTTTAGTTTAGTTTATTTTAGTTCAGTTTGCTCTTATGAGTTTTAACAAATGTCCATCCCATGGTCATCTTACCCTGAATAATTATATATATATGATAGCAATTTTACTTTGAAATAGATCATACATCTTCAAATTGGGTGATAAGCATGAAGGATCCCACTAGACAACTTGCATATTAGGCTTAAATGTTACCACCATAAGTCATGAAAATTTAGCATAATGCTATGTTGTGATTTTTATATGGCCACATTACCCAGCTTAATCAACTATAAAACATCTGGTTGTCCACCAGATTCATCCCGCTAGTAAGTTCATGAAAATTAATTAAATACAATAGGTTTTTTGGTTATTATTCTTAACTAATAAATGGAAATTGCCATGTTTTTATACATATATTCAATGCTTCAGCAGGGATGATCCCCAATAATAAACAAATGATCAGAATGTCAATTTTTTTATTGATAACTTGTTTATCTTTTAGGAGTTGATCAAATTTAGTTGCTGATTGACTAAGGGATTTATGTTTTACTGGGGAGTAAATCACTTGTGTTAAAGCAACTAGCGAGTTAACCTTTAGGTATCATAACCTGCTGCTTATGGGTAAGAGTCCCATTACCTAAGTAGGTTGTTACCTAATAAGTGTGACTTGATGAGGGTTTAATGAAGGTGTTGGGACATGTTCTTCATTTCAACCAA
The DNA here is from genome assembly GCA_022478985.1 of Massospora cicadina. NCBI lineage: Eukaryota > Fungi > Entomophthoromycota > Entomophthoromycetes > Entomophthorales > Entomophthoraceae > Massospora > Massospora cicadina. Next base: position 223,595 of record JAKSZP010017135.1, read on the forward strand.
GAAGGGTCACATTGAAAGTCAGTGGGAGAATCTTCTTGAAACCATTAAAAAGAATATCATTTTGTGTAACCCAAGATGGTTAATTCATTGGTGACAGCTACCATTTCCAATTGGGGCGCCAACAGAAATATTGGGCCCCAAATTCCCTTATAGATTTCCTTGGTTTTTTCATAATATAGAAAATAGATTAATATTTATAATAGATTATATTTTTAGATTAGGTACTGTGATAATTTTAGCTGTTTGCTCTGAGACTAGAGTTAGAAGGATACAAGAGCCTATGTTTATCATGTTGTTATCTCTGCGGACTCTGCGAGATGATTAGGAGGAAGAACCTCTGAATGTAATCCTAGGTTAAGTTCCACAGAAAATAAAGAATAACTTCTGAACCTAATCAGAGGTAAAGTTCTACCAAAGAGGGAATACAGCCCTATCAATATTCCTGACCATTAAGATTAAGACAAGCACCAGTTTTGAATTGTGACAAATAACCATCTTGGCTATCTGAATCTCAACTAGAATTATAGTCTTCATACTATTACTTTCCAATCCAATTTAATATCAACAATTCAAACTCCATAGATACAATTAACTTATGCAGTTAAACAAAGGAAGCTGAGGTGAGCTTTTCCAAAAAGAGTAAATAGCTCATGAAAATTTAACATTTGGAGCTCACTACAGGGGGTAGTTGAGTTTAATCCAGATTTAATAAGATCATATCAACTATATCTTATAAGAACAAACTACAAAAGCTTTAGATAAAACTAGAAACCGTCAACAAGAGCGCCTAACTCAGTGTCACAGGCCAATTCACTAAATGGGAGGGTAAGTGATTAAGGTCAAGGAAGACGGCAAGCAAGTTGGAAAAATCAAAATTGACCTCTATGGTTAAGTCAACTCCTTGAAGCGCAAGGAGGGCGAATTTATTAGAAAAGATTCTCAGAAGGCTAAGCGAGAAGCAGATTGAAAACACTTATGCCAGATTACCAAAAGATATAGCGTGATTATTGAAATGCCTAGAGGAACTGGAAATCACCAATGTGATTGTGCAAAAATGGAAGCGGAAGAAGCTTACAGCAATACACACTAAACTCCTTTCAGGAAGATTCCACCACCCAGAAATATGCTTGGGTCATTTAGAAAAATCTAGAAATGACCCATGAAGTTATACATATGGTCAAAGGAGTCGCTGGATAGGATTTCAGCCATTATTATTACAGATAAATTTTGGAGTACGCCAAGATTACCCCAATTCTATCAGGATACCGTCCCTGCATTTTTCTGATTATTCAAAATGACAATATTAGACTCAGTGACGATCAAAAGGCAGTGACCGTCATAAGCTTCCTGAAAATCAATTGTCAGAATCTGGTCTACCCATCTGAACGGGACCAATTGGTCTTTTAATGAGGCCAAGAAAGTCATTATGAAATAGTTTGGAAGCCCTACGTGATTTTCTAATAATAAGCAGGAATTTATTTGCATTTATTCTGGAAAGATGAGACTCTAGCAGCTTTTGTAGACTGATTCTATCAGAAATCACAGATCCTAGTGAGTTCAAAAGTGCTAATAGATTTTAAAGAACAAATTGGGATGCAAGCGATGCTTTGGCCCTATTGTAATTTATGTCAAACAATGGCTTCAGCACTAGTGAATCAGATGTCCACATATCAGATGGTGGATCATCTAAAAATTCTAGGAGCGACCTTTTGATGCGACAAACTGAGCTTTAAAAGTTATCCAGACTCAAGCCCAGTATACTAAAAATTTTCCAAAATGAATATGGAGCATCAAAATTGAGTCAAGTTTGGGAACAAACTAAAAGTACAAAAAATGAGTGGACAAGATGAAGATTAACTGCCACCAATGCTGGAACCCTGAAAATTTAGCTGCTCAAAGTTATAGCAAGAAGCTTAAGTAGCAAGTCATATTAGTTCAGACGAGGTAATAGGAAGTTATTAAGTGTTGGGAAAAAGGCCCGCAGTCTAGAAAAGGGACATCTGGCACTGTGTGTCAGATTCTTGTGGTTTACCAAAAATAATTTCTTCAACAACCAACAGATTGGGCTGATTATTCTCCCAATTCTCTAAATAAAACTCTAATTATCAACTTAAAACCTATTGCAATTACACAGCTCAAGCCAATTCTATCAACATTAAGTCAATCTGAATATTATATCAAAAGCTCAGGCTAAATACACTTGCAGATTCAGGCCGATTTTCACTGCACCAAAACTTAGCAATTAGTCCTGACTAATTAGGACCAATATTATTAATCAGCATAAGAAATCGTTCAGGGATTGACCTGAAGATAACTTCTACAAATTTCATGGAAAAAGAGATGTTAAACATAATAGATTTCCCGCCCTAGGGCAAAATTCATATGTCAATCTTTTTATCAGCACAATAGCACTTGCACATAAATCACCTAAATGGGAGTACCTAGTGTTATCAAGAGAGGCCTGCTGAAATCCCAATTAGGGATGTGTCATCTACTTCAATTCATGCAAAAATTTCACAGAAGATGTATTTCATCAGCAGTATGCCAAAACTCAAATCAAAAGGATCCTAGGACAATTTTTCATGTTTTTATTGCGATTTTTTCCCTTATAATCCTCCCAATTTTAAGAATAGATTGCCACCAATAAACCTAGCAGTAGGTTTTAGTTGTATCAGTCCAAGGGCTGAACTGAAGTGGAAAATAACCTGTTAAAATTTCATGCCTGAATGTGGCCAGGAGATTCCCTAGAGGTATAGATACCAGCGCCTGGCCTAATGAATAATTATTAAATAAATATCATCTATTAATAGTATGTTATATTATCTCTTTCCTAGTTTTTATCAGAATCCTTTCTTTGGAGAGCGTCAACAAGCTGGAAGCGTCAAACCCACAGCCTGTAACTTTGCCTGCCTCAGAAGTTCCTAATTATAAAAGGATAATTAAGCCTAAAATTGACCAGAAGAGTCGGGGCTATTTGAATATGCCTAGTTAGTTTCCAAATGATCAGAATACTGTAAGCCACTTGCAAAATTGAGGATCAATTGCCCAACCTTCTTCCTGATTAAGCATGCAGGAATTAATTTATCAAGTGAGTGATCCTTAGAATTTAACAACTGGTGCTCACTCAAAATTGGTGACACTCTCTGAAATGGACCCACACAACCAATTCCTGGCAGCTTTGGCCAGACAAGAAAGCAACAACAAGATGGAAACTAGTGACAAAAAAATCTCAAATTATTTTAATACCAGCTACCAAGGCTCTGATGCGGGTACCTCCTACTCCCTGGATCTTATCACAGTGCGGGGAGCTCATGTAGATACAAAAGCTCGATTGACCTTACATCTGAAAGCGTAAAAGCTATGCTGGAAACTTTATATCAGGTTTTTAGGATTGGTACTTCACTAATCGATCCCTCCTTCAGCCTGTTCTATTACCTTGAGGACCAGGTGCTCAAGATGGAGATATACATGAAGTACCACAATGCAACCATTGTATCTCTTGCCAAACGTCTCACAGACAGTCAAGCATCTAAAAAATTTCTGGTTAACTTTGATCAACCCTCAAATAAGCATACACATAGAATCATTGCTAGACAAATCTGGAACTCAAAGAAATCTACCGTGTGCAAGGGGAAGAACAATCTTTTTGAAATTATCTACTGAACAAACTAAATTTCAGTTCTACTGAAGTCCAATAAGCAATTGTGGATGATATGGGACTTGCCAATGAAGCTCATGGGAGATTAAACACCCTCAAGGAGCTTCTAAACAAAAGAGTCCCAAAAGATAGCTGCAGAAATTCTTGCTCACCATGGGCTATCACACAAATGGGTACAAACATGAATACCCGCTGTCAAAAACTGGAAACTCATTTTAGTTTCCTATTATTGCAGTCAGAACGACTCACAATACATGCCACTTTAAGTCAAAGAAATCACCTGGAGTTAGGTGCAAAGTACAAAGGCTTTGAGAATTATGTTTGGGCTGAGCTGGATATTATAAACAAGTGCATCAAAGACTTTGCAGCAAAACCAGCTGTCCTGAATAGGAATGATGAAGATGCCCAGAATAAAGAAAATTCTAAAAAATTTGGACTGTGGTGTCAAGATTGCAGGCCAGAGATACTGAAATTACTTGGGAGAATTAGGAACTCAGAATGCCATTTTCAACTGCAAATTCCTGAGTATAAATATGGCCAAAGATATTAAAAGCATAATTTCCAATCAAGTGTTATTTGAAGAGAAATATGATACCTTAAAGAAGGATTCGAATCCCTCAAAAAATAAAGCTTCCAGTGCTCACCCAGCCTTGACAAAAGAGAAATAGGAAAAAAGATCTGATCATTCAGCCAAAAAACAGTTTGGAAAAACAACTAAGGGACGAATTTAAGCATCAGAAATCCAGTAGTTCAGAGCAATATCATGAAATTGATCATCAGAAATTGACACTAATGTAGAGATCAATATTTTGAACATCTATCCTATGCCTAGAGTTTTTTCATCAATTTCAACTTCAGATACTCCCCAATGAGAAAGAGGGCCAATTTTAAACGATGATACATCAAGGTGTTTAAAAAGAAGTACAACCCTTATGCCCAAAACAGTGTGAGATTACTTTAAACCATTGAATTCACCAAAATTAATAAGTATGAGAACATTCACTATTTTCTCAAGCTATTTGAAAAAGCAAAGCGGGGAGCATCAGACCATGCAAAAGGATCAGCACTTATCAACACATTCGATGCCAATAGCTGTGACCTCATCATGCCCTATTTGGGTAATGATTGGTCCTATATGGATACTAAAATTGCAGTGACAAAACGTTTTGGAGATCCTGGGAATTTGAAAGCCCAAAAATAGATCTTTTTAATATTGAATTCAACCAGAATGAGACTAATAGGGACTTTAAAGACACAATTCCATGAGGCACAACTTCTGCTTGGGCGCAATGCAATAGATAATTTTGGCAATATGATTGCAATGTATTACACAGATATGCCCTTCCATGAATTAAACAATGTCATGATACCTGCATTCAATGGAAGCATGGAAACCCGAGAGCTTACCAATTACTTGAGAAGCTGTTCCCATAGTTTCTGAAACCCTAATCAGCCTAAGGATCAGCAAAATTTCAAATAATTGGGCCCAAAAAGCAACACTATGTTTGATTAGGCAAACAATTTCTGAACTAAGCCCCAAGAATTCGAGCAAAAGTAGCAAACAGGGCTGATTACATGTCACAACTGTGGTTAAAAGGGGCATTTTGCTAGCCAATGCTACAGAAGGAATGACGAAAAGTCTGGGGTCAACGTTGCTCTAGAAATCAACAGTGACAGCAAGACGAGAAAATAGCAGGTGGAGTAGAGGAGGAATGCTCTAAATTTACCAATGTTTAAACCATTACACCTGACCCTGGAAAGCTCTTTAGGGCTGTGGATGTCGCCAAAGATAAATCTCCACCATATTGTGGCTAATGATGTCATAATGGTCACCTACTGGACCACAGCAAAAGCAACTAAAACCTTGAAAACTACCAAATAATCCCGAGAATAGGTATCAAAACCCTATGAAAAACAGATTATTGATCAGGGTTTAAAACTCCAACCTGGATGTTCAGTTGACCTACCTTCGCTTAACAATGTACAAGCAGCCATTACCATAAAGACCTTAACAGACAACTTCCCAGATATTTGCTCAAGTTTGAAATTTTACCTGGAATCAGGAAGAAGTCACAGTATTCACACAATAAATACATATGGAAACTACTCTGTTTGTAATTTGTGTATATAGCAGTAAATTAGGTGTGAGTTCAAGCTAATATCAATAGTGGAGCTCCTATCAATATATTCAGCACAAAGTTGGTTAAAAGTTGAAAATTTGCCCCTGATGTTGCCCACTGTCAGGAATATGGTACAGCTGGTTCTCATAAAACTAAATTGCTGGGTGCATACAGTACCCTACCACTTAGATTTGGATCCATTGTAGTAACAGCACCTGCTATAGTGTTGCCAGATATGAACTATGATATTCTGATTGGGAATAATTTTATAAGGAGATATGGAGTTGTTAGCAAATATAAGGATAATACTCTCACCATTCTTGTCCAGGATTTCCCTCCTTATTATAACCAGGATAGGGCAGTTAGAAAAAGAAACCAAGCCTATCTATAAATCTGGCTATAAAAGTAGAGTAGTCCTAATTGAGTATGTCAAAGCGCGGTCAAAGATAAAAGTACTATCCGCCCATATCAATGAGTCAAATGGCATCCCACTTAGGTCAAATCTGTACATTACTATACCTTCTGGAGATCTAGTAACCATCCTGACAGGACTAACAATTAATACTCCAGAAGGACTTTAAGGTGAAGTATATTAACCATGGCTAAATCTCAATTCGAGCCAAACATTGCCCCTGGTATTATCATTCCTGGCCAAGGAGAAATACACGTCTTGTGTGCAAACCTGAAAAATCGGCCCATCTCCATCAAGCAGCATCAAACAATTTCTTTTCTACATCGGTTCCCTACCTTGGAAATTCAACCATTCCATGTGTTTGAAACTTTTGTTGAATTATGGCTCCCCAATAAGGACCTACTCAGCATAAATAGTGTTGCCTCTATGGGCGATTTAGTAAACCTGACCGACCCTGAGAAAAGCCAGGCTTGGGATTTATTCTCTAAATATTGGGAAATATTTGCACAAGATAATTTCAACTTGGGATGTGATAAGGGTGTCACCCACATTATCAATACTAGAGATCGTAAACTAATTCAATTATGCTCAATAGATGTTTGAAATCATCATAAGAAGATGTATTTAAGGAGATTAAGGAACTCCTAGATTGTGAAATGATAGTGCCTACAAAAAGTCCATGAGCGGCACCAATTTTAATAGCAAAGGAAAAGGATGGAAATAAAACATTAAGTCATCGATTATCAGAAGTTAAACAACATCACAAGAAAGGACTTGTATCTTCTGCCATGAATTGACGATGCCTTGGTTAGGATAGGGGCGTGAATTTCTTCCCAGCAATGGACCTTATCAGTGAGTACTATCAAATAGATCTCATCAAAGAGGAGTGCGAGAAATGTGCAATTATAACCCAAGAGGTCCTATTCCAGCTGACAAGAATTCCTCAATGGCTCTGCAATGCCCCGACTACCTTTAAAAGGACTATGGACACAATTCTGAGAAATTTAAAGTTGTCATGTGTGCTAGTGTACCTTGATGACATCAACGTTTTCAGACGTACTTTTGACGAACACCTGGAACACTTAGAGGAGGTTTTCAGAAGGCTAGCAGCTGCAAACTTAATAATCAAGCCCAAAAAGTACCAGTTCTCCAAAGACCAGCTGGAATATCTCAGATTTGTATTGAAAAAAGTAGGTCTTTGGTCCCAACCCACTAAGCTGAATGCCCTTTTTCAAAATGAAATGGCCCAAATCCAAGCGAGATATCAAAGTATTCCTAGGTATGATTGGTTACTATCACCAATTTATCACCGACTTTGCACAATTTTGGGATCCACTTTTCTATTTACTTAAGGATAAGATCCCATTTGACTGGACTCCAGCTTGCCAGAATGCATTTAATCAATTCCATTTGCCCTATTGGACGCGCCTGTTCTTTGATACCCAGACTTTGATCATGAATTTATTGTCCAAACTGATGCATCCCTAACAGCAGTGGGGGCCATGTTATCCCAAGTTGGGGAAGACAGTGAAGAACATCCAGTTGCCATTGCTAGTTGGACCTTAAATATTCATAAGAAGAATTACAAAGTGATGGAATGAAAATGCTTAGCCATCATATATGCTTGCAACCTATTTTAGGTCTACCTGCGTGGCAATTATTTCAAAGTTGCTATTAATCATGCTTCCCTAAGATAGATGAACAACTTAAGAGTTCCTGAGGGCCAATTAGCCCACAGGCATTAAAGCTCCAAGCTTATGACTACACATTTGAGCATTGAGCTGGGGCAAAACATCAAAAAGCATATTGCCTATCCCAACTACCCACCATTGCAACACTTAGTCAGGCCGCCAATGAGTTGTTTAAAAAAATGATCGTCAGAAAAAATCAAAATGAGCCCAAATCCGTCCAAAAACTATTATCAGATTTGCTGAAAAATACAACTATCAAAAATAGACCGCTTATCAAGATCGTTGAGGGCTAAAAGTATATTCTCTAAGACCCTCATCCCAAACAGAAATAGTAAAGTTGGCGCATAAGGCCATAGGGCATGGTGGATTCAAAAAACAAAGAAAGCATCTGGGTCAATCTACTATTGGGAGTCAATGCATTTTGACATCTAAGAAATGTTAGAATGCTGTGCAGAGTGTCAAGGTGAAAATATGTTATGAAAAAGCACATCTTACCAGCTTGTTCAGCCCAACTTTGCCTGGCACACTGTATCTATCAACGTTGTTGGTCCACTTTCAACAAGAAATACAAAGGCCAAGAAAATTATTGAAGCCATCGACCACTTGACCAAATGGGGAAAAGCTGAGGCTTTTTGGGAAGCAGGAGCGGCAACTACAGCTAAGTTCATCCTTTAAACATCATCCACAAGCATGGATGTTCCCAGTTTATCTGAACAAAACCAGAACAAATTTTACTGCCAATGTCCTTACCAAGCTCAACCAACTAATGGGAGTACGAGGTGTGTCTTCTGCTCCCTATCATCCTGAAACTAATGGTACAGTTGAGCATGCAAATGTGACGTTGGTGAACATAGATATGAAATTAACTTCATCCAAACCATCTGAATGGAGTACTTATTTAAGTTTGGCGGTATTTGCCTACTTTTTTCTTATCATTCATTAACCAGAAAAACCCCTTTTCAAGTATATTATTATATGGAATACATCCAGCCTTGCCAACGGTACTATATTTGGTCCTAGAGGATCCTGGTAAAAACACTTATCCTCAATACATTGAGAAGCTTTCATATACTTTAATTAAACTACAAGATTAAGCCTTTGTGTTGGGACCATCTAGTACTAAAAAAAAAAAAGATTAAGCCTTTGTCAATATTTTTGCCATGAAAAAGGCCCAAAATCAAAAGGACTTAGAAAGTCACTACAAATTGGCAAAATTTAAAATTAATAAAGAAGGTTAAATTTGCAACCCCCATGGATAAGGCTAAAGCAAAAGTTAGATCACATCTGGGTAGGGCCAATTGAATTAATAGAGAAGACATCTAGGTTAATATAAACAATCAAGGAAATTAGGACTAACTATATATACAAATGATCCATGCAAATTTTTTTAAGGTTCGTTAAGCTGGCTAATTAAGAAAAAAAGGGAAAAAAAGTAAAAAATAATAAATAATAAATGGTAATAATAATTTTAGCCTTAGTAATGCTTTAATTTGCACTTGAGGATGGATAGAGGATCCAACCCCAGACTCATCAGAAGTCTGGGCTAAAATTAAAAAATAAAGATCCAACTCTAGACTCATCAGCGGTTTGGGACAAAATTAACAAATGATAAAGATCAATGAAGGCTAATCAGGAACTTTAGGGCTTAAGTTTGTTCAAGTGGGAGGTTGTCAGATTCTGGTGGTTGACCCAAAAATAAACCCTTTGACAACCAACAAATTGGGCCAATTGTCCTCCCAATGCTTGAGCTAATACTCTAATTCTCAACTTAAAAGCCTATTGCAATTACAAAACTCAGGACAATTCTACCAACATCAATTCAATCCAAAAAACTATCAAAAGCTTAGGCTGAATACACTCGCAGATTCAGGCTGATTATCATTGCACCAAAACTCAGCAATTAGTCCTGACTAATTAGGACCAATATTATTAATCAGTATATAATTTGTTTTGGGATTGACCTGAAGATAACTTCTACAAATTTCATGGAAAAAGAGATGTTAAACATAAAAGATTTCCCGCCCTAGGGCAAAATTCATATGTCAATCTTTTTATCAGCACAATAGCACTTGCACATAAATCACCTAAATGGGAGTACCTAGTGTTATCAAGAGAGGCCTGCTGAAATCCCAATTAGGGATGTGTCATCTACTTCAATTCATGCAAAAAATTTCACAGAAGATGTATTTCATCAGCAGTATGCCAAAACTCAAATCAAGAAGATCCCAGGACAAATTAGCATGATTTTATTGCGATTTTTGTCTCTTAAATCCTCCCAATTTTAAGAGTATTTTGCCACCAATAAACATAGAATTAGGTATTAGTTGTATCAGTCTAAGGGCTGAACTGAGGTGGAAAATAACCTGTTGAAATTGCATGCTTTAATGTGGCCAGGAGATTCCCTAGAGGTATAGATACCAGCGCCTGGCCTAATGAATAATTATTAAATAAATATCATCTATTAAAGATATATATTTTATCTCCTTCATAGTTTTTATCAGAATCCTTTCTTTGGAGAGCGTCAAAAAACTGGAAGTCTATAAACCCTAAGCTTGTTTCCTACCTAAGAAGAAGAAACTAATAAAGTAATAAATAAACCCAAAATCGATCAGAAGAGTCAGGGCTAATTGAATATGCCAAGTGAGTTTCCAATTTGTCACAATACAGTCAGCCACTAGAAAAATTGAGGATCAATTGGCTGAACTTCTTAATTAAGTGTGCAGGAATTAATTTATCAAGCAAGCAATCCTCGGAATTTAATACTGTGGACAAACCTGTTTATCCTAATATATTTAATGATTAATAGATATTTGCGACCTATTTGTAGATTATAGACCAACTGACCCACTCTATCAGTTTGTTAATTTGCATTTAAATTCCATAACTCAATCCAAAGCTAAGGGGATCAACCCTGAAATCATGAAGGAAAGGCTAAGCCATATGCCTGTCAGTTAGTAGACAAGACTAGATCTGCTGAGAACCCAAAGGATTTACATAAGTCAAGGTTAAACTAGGGAAACATATTTTCCCCACTAGCGTGTTCATAGAATCTTTCCCTGATTTATCCACACAAATTATTCTGAGTGTACCCATGTAGATATCATAGTCAATAAATTGAGAGTGCAGGCAATATCTGACAGTGAGTTCTTCCATCAACTTGTTTTGACAAATTGGTGAAATTAATGAAGATTTAGCCATATCTAGAACACTGGAAGGAATATAGAACAGCTGGGCCAGATGTTACAATAAACTATGGGGCTACAGTGTGCTGTCACTCTGGTTCAGATCACTTGTGGTTTCAGCTCCCATCAACTTGTTGGCTAATCTTAATTATAATAATATATTTGGATTGAATTGTGAATTTTAGGATAATACCCTGAAATCTTGTGTAAACCCTGCCTTTGGTATATCAGTGGGAAGGAGAACCGCCACTGACAAAGAAGAAATTTCTTGTAAATTTGATCTACAATGACGGCATCATTACCATTTAGTACAAATTTATTTGGATGAAATGGAGGGGTATGCTGAAAAAGATCCTAGAAAATAGTGGTTTACCCTTGAGAAAAATTGATGATTACTATACTACTGGGATTGCAAATAATCATTAACAGAGGGATAATGCTTATAATCTGGTGACAGTTATATTGAGAAGTCATCAGTATATGGAGGAAATTAAGATTTGAACCATGGGTATTAACAGGTATTATTATTCTGGGACACAGTGAAATAAGTGTGCTACTGGCTAAATTGGGAGAAAACCCAATGAAGATAGAAAAATTAAGTCATTGCGTTTTTACATCCAATCCTGAAAGAAGAGATCTTTAAATTCCATGACTTTGGAATGTTAACTGAGATGGTAGTACCAGCAGACGTTGATAAATAATTAACTTTTTGTCAATTGAGAGCAGATGGCTGAATTATCAGAGCATCATCAAGAAGCTGTGCTATGATTATCTGAGCAATATAAGGAGAAATTTACCCAAGATGACCACAACTTGGGATGCATGAAAAATGTGATTCACAAGGTTAATACTGGGGAATACCTTCTAATAAAAATGAGACCAGTCTACCAGTCAAAAGCTACTGAAGCTGTGGTCAACTAAGAAAGCACCAAGCTAGTTGAGCATGGGCTCCTCGTTCTATCGTCAAGTCCATGGGTGAGTCTGATCCTGATATGAAAAAAAGGATGTACTAAATTGAGTAGTGATTTATTGCCAATAGAAAAAATCTTTAAGAAGGATTCTTATCCACTGCCAAGGATCAATTATTCACCCAATTGCCTATGGAATATAGATTACTTTTTTAGTGATGGACTTGATCTTAGATTATTGGCAAATCAATTTATTAAAGGAAGATCAAGAAAGATGTTCAATTGTTACTGCATAAGGACTGTACAATTTAACCTGAATGCCCATAGATAATGCAATGCGCCGGCCAGATTCCAGAGAGCAATAGTCTCCACCATTAGTGTTTTGAAGATATCCTGCATTTTATTTATCTGGATGATATCAATTTATTCACCAGGACCTTCACGGAACATTTGGAGCACTTAGAAGAAGGGTCCAAGTGCCTGGTGATGGCGAACTTGGAGATTAAGCAGAGGAAAAATCAGTACTTTGAGAAAGATCTTGAGTACTTGGGACTTGTGAAAACTCCAGCGGGCTACATACCACTTGCAGAAAAATATGGCTATCAAATGGTTTTTGATCCCACAGAGAATTTGGAATATTTAAGTTTTTTGGATGCTTGTCTACTATTGCCAATTCAATTGGATTTCACATAATCATGGAGTCTTTATTCCACTTATTGAAGTATCCAAAAAAGCATTCATGTGAAATGATGAGGCCTAAGAGTTATTTATCAAGTTACGCTGGTATCTGATGACCATTCCTGTCTTAAAACACCCAAATTTTGATCAGGAATTCATTATTCAAACTGACGCTTTATTAGTGGCGACTGATGCCATGTTGAGTCAAGTGGGTGAAGATGGATAAGAACATCTGGTGCCTATGTGAGCAGAACACTAACACTAGCGGAGAGAAAATTATATTGTGATGGAGCGCAAATGCATCATGGTGATCTAAGCATGCTAGCAACTCTCAGTGTTTAAGTATGGAACACATTTTATTGTGGAGAATGGCCACTTGAATTTATGTTAAGCTCCATAGCATGAAGGAACCAAAGGGCGACTGTCCCAATGACTTTAAAATTAAAAGCCTAAAATTATAATATAATACACTGAGCCCAAGCAACACATCAAAATGCTGATAGACTAAAAAAATTGCCTGCTGTCCAAGTGTCTATAATTAAGTGAATGAGTTATTCTAGAGGATGATTGAAGGCAACATTAGGAACTTTCACTAAGAAATTAAAGTAAGCTTAAGGAAAAGAGTAAAAACCAAGAATTTAAAAAGAATAACATGTAAAATTATTGACATAAAAGGTTTATAATTCTCAAATCCATCAGAATGAGTGGAAACTATCTGAGCTGCACATATAGTCGATGACCATGTTGGCCTAAGAAAATCATGGACCATATTGCCAATATTATTACTGGGAATTGATCAACTATGATGTCATTGGTTACCTGAACTATTGCGTGGAGTGCAAACTCCACAACCTCATAATAATAATCGTATTCAGGCTAGTGAGTTTTGGGTTCACGTGGAACACAGTGTAAATAGATAAGATGGGACCCTTGAGTATCAGTACAGGAGAAGTAAAATCCGTCATAGTGCAATAGACCATCTGACTAGATGGGTAGAAACCAAAGCCTTGAGAAAAGTGGAGGCTACAAGAATGGCGAGATTCATCCTGGACAAAATGGTATACCAGCATGGATGCTGGAAAGTTTTACTTGGTGACAATGGAACCCATTTTGCCTTCTATGTGAGCCCAAGGCTGAACGAACTAATAAAAACACAAGGAATAGTATCTGTTTCATGTCATCCAGAAACAAATGATAAGGTATGTTGAGTAAATGGAACGCTAGCCACGATGATAATATAACTTGATTGCAGGGAAACTTCCGCCTGGTGAACTTACATAAGCATAATTACCTTCACCTACACTATCAGTCATCATACAGCAATGGGAAAACGCCGTTCTAATTACTATATGTATGAAGGGCTGCATTACCACTGATTTTGTGTTCTGCCATAGAACCAATATTGGAGATAGTATTGAATAGTACCTTAACTGACTGGCAAGTATTATGATTGAACTGCAATTGCAGGCATATGATACCGTTTAAGAGAAAAAAATCAAAGTGAAGATGACGGATGATATGAACTGACCAGCAATACAAGAGTAACATGTGTTGGGATAAGGTAGCCTATTTTGGCACCCATGGTTGTGGAAAAAGAAGCAAGCTGGATGCTTAGTGGTCAGGTCCGTTTGAGGTGATTACCAAATTAGAGACTGATGCCTATTTATTAAAAACCTCATGGATGGTCATATGTGAACTGGGTCCTTATGAAATATCTCAAGTATTGGATCTAGGGGAATAATAAGTTGCAATGTTTCCAAAGGACCAAAGAACCTACTAAAAATAGGGTAAGTCCTGGCTTTTATTTATGTCCCAGGGGGAACGCTGAACCATGATAAGTGGTTAAGTCTTAAAAATAGACCTCTGAACGATGATAGCTGGTTAATTTTCTAAAGGTTAACCACTGAACCAGAGTAGGGAAGTAAAAGGATAGACCTCTGAACCTATTTGTAGGTTAAGATCCATTGCAAAAGATAAAATATGAAAAAATACAAAAAGGAATATAAGGAAAAGAAACTATAAGGAGAAAATATATATAAAATATATTAGATATAAACTTTTACTTTTTGTCATAAAAGCATCTGGTGATGTTCTCTTGTGTTATTAGTAGGACCAGCTCAGGTGAGAGTGGTTCCGCAGTTTTTAGTCCCAAAATTCTGGAAGAAACAAACATATTGGTAGAATCAGGGGTTGAAACTGTATTCACCTGGAGTAGTCCCTAAGAAGAGAGATAGCCGCTCTGATGAAAAAGGAGAGTCCAGCCTGGGGGATACAGGTAACAAGGATTTGAGAAGCTTCCCACAAAATCCTATAAACAACATAGTACAATATAACCCCACCTGGAAAAACAAGATTTCCGGACCTTTTAACAGCAAGAGCACCTGAATTAGGCTGACACAGCATGTGGACGTGGGAACCGCGCTCTGTGGAGGGCGGCAGTGAGCAGAACATGGCGTGGGAATGCGCCAAAAAGAAGGATTACCCAGAGACGCATCAAACAAGGAAAGGAGATGGGCCAAGAGAACTCTAATTTGAACCATGCAAGTGGACTCAGTCAGAGTTGAAGTTACACATGCCTCTAGAAAATCTTCATTGATGGATAATCTGGTCAAGCAGGATATTTGTTGATTTTTAATAGCTCACATTACACTTCTTAATCAATTTTAAACATCTTCTTTTATACTAGTGGAAATCCCACTGATGGATGTGGGAGTGATCAATAATATAAAATAACTTATGTTTGTAGTATTATCCTGAATTAATTTTTTGCTTTTGCTAAGTTTGGTCCGCTGGTTTGGTAATGTTACGTCAGGGGATAATCAACAATAAAAAAGTGATTAGGTGTCAATTTTATTTTTGATAGCTTAATTAACTTGTAGTAATTAATCTGATTTAGTTGCCATTCAACTAAGGGGTTTATGAGTTGCTAGGCGATTAATGCCATCAGTGATAAAGCAACTTGTAAGTTAACATTTTATGGTACGCAACCTGCTGTTTTTGGGGTAAGAGTCCCATTACCTAGGCAGGTTGTTACCAGATAAGGGTTCCTCAAAGAGGGTTGAGCGAAGGCGTTAGGACATGTTATTAATTTAAACTTAGAATGGTCACATTGAAGGTAAGCTTGAGAATCTGCTTGAAAGCAATAAAAAAGTTTATCATTTTGTGTGACCATGGAGTTTTAATTCATTGTTGACAGCCTCCATTTCCAATTGTGGCGCCAACAGAAGAGTTGAGTGCCAGTTTCCTTTATAAAGTCCCTTGGGTTTTTCATAGTAAACAAATAAATAAATATTTACAATAAAATATTTTTAGATTAAGTACTGTGATAATTTAGACTGTTTGCTCTGAGAATAGAGTTAGAAGGGTAAGATCCTCTGTCTATCTTATTGTTATCTCCGTGGACTCTGTATGATGAGAAGGAAGAAGAACCTTTGAGCCTAATCCTAGGTTAAGTTCTACTAGACGAAATAGGGAAGAAGTCCCTACGATTCTAGAAAAATTTAAGATTATGACAAGCACCAGAATTGGCGTTGGACCTAATAACTATCCTGGCTATCAGAAGCTCAACTAGAGTAGTAGTCTTTTCGTGTTACTGCCCATTTTAATATATTATCAACAAGCTGAACAATGAACAGACAAGGAATTGTGCAGTTGAACAAGGGAGCTGAAGAAATCTATTATCCATAAAGAGGAAATCAATCTTGAACATTTAACAATTGTTGCTCAATCAGATCACTTTCAGCTCCCAAACTAACATTGGTGCTCACTACAGAGAGTAGTTGAGTTTAGCCAAATTTTATTAAAAGATTGTATCAAGCATGTCATATAAGAATGAATTACACAAGCTTTGGAAAGAACTAGAGACTGTCAACAAGAACATGTTCAACTCGTCATCACAGGCTAATTTCACTTCATTGGAATAATGTGTGCTGAAGTCTGAGAAAGGTGAATAATTGGAAAAGTAATAATGACTTCTGTGGAAAAGTTAATTCCTTGAAGTACAAGGATCGTGAATTGATCAAAAGAAGTATTGTTTCAGGAGGCTGAGTGAGAAGCAGATTGAGAATTCATATGCCTGCTTGCTGAAGAGCTAGCACAACAATCGAAGCATATAGAGGAACTTTAGAATTATAAATGCAATTGTGCACAAATGGAAGCGAAAGAGACTGGCAATAAAAACGCCTGAAACTCCTGTTGGTAAAAATAACCCACCCAGAAATATGCCTGGGTCGTTTGGAGCAATCTTAAAAATGACCCCTGAAGTTACTCCCATGGTCAATTGAGTCATTGGTCAGGAGACCTGCTAGTGGAGCAACAGATGAATTATAAAAGCGCACTGAAATTACCCATATACCATCAGGATAACGCGCCTGCATTTTTCCAACTAGCTTTATGATAATAATTGGTTTCAGTGACTGTTAAAAGGTAGTGACCGTCATGAACTGCCTGAACACTGAAAGTCAGAATCCGGTGTTGCCCATCTAAATGGGGACAAATGGTCTTATCAGGAGGCCAAGGAAGCTATTATGCTAGAATTAGGAAGCCCTACATGGTTTTTAACTGCAAGCAGAATTTATGGGGATTCCATTCCAAAAAGCTGAGATGCTAGTAATTTTTGCGGATTGATTATACAAAGAATCACAGATCCTGGCCAGTGCAAAAGTGCTATATATTTTTGAGCCTGGATCAGATGCAAGTGGCATTACGGCCTATTATGATTTTCACTGAACATTGGCTTCACCATTACTGATGCAAATGTTCCACATCTCAAATGGTGGATCATTTGAAAATTTTGGGATTCACTTTTGAAGACCCAAACTGAGCATTCAAAGTGATCCAGACTTGAGCCCCAAATGATGCAAAAATCTGAGATTAATAAGGAGCAAACAAATCAAGTTGGGTCAGGAAAAATCCTTAAGTACATAAACTGAGCAGTCAAGCCTCAAATCTGCTGCCAGCATTGTGGTAAAATTGGAAATGTAGCTCTCCATTGTTGGAGCAAGAAGCCTAAGGAGCAGGTCGCCTTAGTCCAGGCGAAGGAGAAGGATATTAATCAGATATTGGCCAAGTTTTCAGTCTAGAGGAAGAACAATTCTGAACCACAGCTAAACCTATTCCTCCTGATATTATGAAAAAAGATATAGACATTTCTGATCTATTTGTAGATGATAAAACAGCTGACCCACAATATCAGTTTGTTAACATGGATGTGAATGCCATTGTTTGAGCCAAAACTAAAAGAATTGACTTTTAAATTGTAAAGGAAGTGGCTCAACTTTATGCTTGTCAGATAATGGACACAATTAGATCCGCTGAAGACCAGGAGGAATTTCTCAAGACAAAATTAGATGAGGCAAACATATCCATTCCAATTAGTAAAAACAATTGATCTTTCCCACATCTATTCACACAACTAATCAATTTTCTTATTTCAGCAAATAACGCTCCCATTAACTAATTAAATAGCATATTACAATATTCTGAGCGTAATTATGCAGATATCATAGTTAATAGAGTAAGAGTGAGGGAGATAATTGACAGTGGAACGCCAACCAAAAATCTTTTTGACCAACTTGGTGAATCAAATGTAGATTTCACTGGACCTAGAACACCAGAAGGAATACAGAATAGCCAAACCAGATATGACTATATCCTGTGGAGCCTACAGTGCGCTGCACTCCAGTTCATTTTACCTGTGGTACTAACTCCCAATATTGTGTTGGCAAACCAGAATTATAATACTCATTGGGACGTAGTTCCTGATAAAATATGGAGTGAAATGTAATTTTGAGGAAAATTCTCCCCACGATTTTGGGGCAAACCCAGCCCATGTTATATTAGCGTAAAGGAGAAGCTCAATTGACAAAAAGGAATAACGTTGTAAATTTCTTTTACAATGATAGCATCATTTTCATTCAGTACAAGTTAGTTGAAAAATTGAAGGGAAGTGCCAAAAGTGATCCTAGAAAATCGTGGGGAAACCTTGAGAACAGAAAAGACTTATACTATACTGCCTGGGATGCAAATAATCGTTAACACAGTTTCTAATGCTTGAAATTATGGAGCAACTAAATGGAGACGTTTTTAGCTCATGGAGGAGATTGAGAATCAAAACATGGGTAGCGCTGGGGACAATTATGCCGGGACACATCAAAATAAAGGTACTACTGACTTATCAGGGAAAGAAGCCAATGAAGATGGCAAAAATTCAAGTTGTCACGTTTCTGCATATAATCCCAAGGGAAGAAATACGCAAATCTCATAATTTTAGAATGTTTACTGAAAATGGGATTTCCAGCGGAAAACACCAAAAGTCTAAACGTTTTAGTGGATCTAGAACAGTTGGCTAATTTATCTGAACAACAGCAAGAAGATGTTCTCTGATTATTTGAGAAGTATTGGGAGATATTCACCCAAGATGATCACAACTCAGGTTGCGCAAAGAATGTGATCCATAAGGTTGACAAAGGGAGTATTCGCCAATAAGGATGAGACCTGTCTGATGATCTAGAGTTGCTGATGTAGTGGTCAGCGAAGAAATCAGCAAGCTAGCGAGCATGGGCTCCTCATTCCATCATCAAGTTCATGATTGATTTAACTCTCATTGTAAAAAAGAAGGG